>JARFJB010002431.1:10000-210000 GCA_036346205.1 Vesta saturnalis | reverse complement strand
GATGAAAAGAATGAAAATTATATTAGTGCTTGATAAACAAAATACCAAAGTGCTTTGTATCGTCCTGCAAATTTTCATACGCACTGTAAATTAGGTATAAAACAACGTATGTACTGTAAACATAGCTTTATCTTCAAACTGTCTTATATCTTTGTTTGATTGTATTAGATAAAAAGAGATAAATATTTGCATTCTCACACGTCACATGTTTTAATATGCGTAACCTCACATTTTGAATGTGGAGCTCTTATTAACAATTAAATTCTCCTGTTCTTAAATTGTAATGAAGTTAATTATTAATTTTCTTACATTTTACTTTCTTTGTTATGTAAAAGTAAAATGTGATGATGTTTTAGGGTGTGGAGGATTTATAAAAAGCCATGTACAAATAGATTTTTCTAAAGTAGAAATAAGACTGTAAGTACTTTTGCATTGTGAATAAAACTTGTGTAATAGCTAATATTATAGGTACACTAAACAAGGAATATTAAAAGACAAAACAAGTTGCGCTCCAAATAATGGTTATTATTTCATTCCATTATATGATAAAGGCGATTATTTGTTAAAGGTACTGGATTATGAAAAATCGTGTATTATTGGTGATTTATGAATGAGTATTTTGCAGCTTCAACCACCTCCTGGTTGGAGTTTTAGTCCAACTGAAGTTACCTTAAGTATTGATGGCATAACAGATTTATGTAGTAATGGAAAAGACATTAATTTCGTTTTCCAAGGATTCGGGATAACTGGAAAAGTCGAAAGTTTTCAAAAAGGTAGTGATGGACCTGCAGGAATGGATGTTGAACTGAAACTTGAGAATGGAGAATATCGTAAAACTGTAACGACACAGGGAGGAAATTTCTTTTTTACACCTGTATTTCCTGGACAGTATAAAGTTTCTATTTTTCATTCTAAGTAATTATGCCTTAAAATTTGCAAGAATCCTGATATAAGTAATATTTGTTAGGTGGAAGTTGCTGAAGAGTTCATTGTTTGTGCAAGTAACTGAGGGCAACACTGAATTACCTCTTTACAGTTTAGTTGTTGCTGGTTATGATGTTAGTGGTTTGGTTAAAGCTGAAACGTTTTTAAACAATATTAATTTGATATTGTTTAAGACTAGTGATGTAAGTTAGTAATTGTTGTTTGTGGTACATTATTCAAATACTTGACTTTTTTAGAATCCAACATTCGTGGATAACTGTAATAAAAAAATTATATCTGATATTAGACTAAATTACCAATTATGTCACGTTCTTCCTTCGAAAGATGGTTTATTTACATTTCCAGTGGTTTCGCCAGGTGAATATATTGTAATGCCATACTCTGCCGGACAAAATGTTCACTTCCAACCAGACTTAATTAAATTTGGAGTTCAGCATAGTAGTGTTGTTTTACCACAACAGTTTGAGGTAAGTTTGAAATTATAGGTATGCACACATACATCACTCATTTTGGTAAAGTTACGGACAATGGTCATTTTTAATAATATTTGATACTATTGTAACTACACCTCTGTGGGAAATAATTCATCCCATATAAAAGTAGTATTATCTTTTGATTGATTTCTTGAATTCATTTCTGGCGTGGGAATAAATTGGATCTGAACGAGGATCTGAAACATCATTTACTCGATTCTTTTGAAGAATGACAGGAACAGATAAACTAATTAGGTTACTATAAAAAGAACTATACATATGAATCCAATTACAGCAGTTAAAATCTCCGAAGGTGCACAAAGTACCAGTGATGTGCATTTTAAATTAAATATAAAAGGCAGAATAAAACTGGCGAATAAAAATTATTTTAGTTAATAAGCGAGCTATATTGGCCCAGATTTGCACCACATCGCAAAGTTTGATAATACCACAGATGTATACACACTACAGATAGCTCACATGTTAAAAATTAGCTACGGTGATTTGGATTTAAGTGACTGGCGCGTTAACCCAAAGCAAAAATACACCAATAATATCACCATTCTAAATATAGATGTCCTCTCGAAACTTAAAATATACTGACTTACAGAAAGCTATAATGATCTACACACTTACTATGTGTACAGTCAAAATATCTAGTTGCCTCTGTTTATTGTTGTAACACTGTCCCTTAATACAATATCAACAAGGTTACATATGGTTATAAAAATATTTGATTATGGCTCTATTTGAAGTGTCTAGAGATTGCAAGTAAAGAATTATTAAATTTACCACTAATCAATATACAGGATTTGAGTTCTTTCATGTTATTTAATATTAGAAGCACAAAAAATAAGCTTAATTCTTATATCTGTGATTCAATGTAAAAAATTCGTCACATAATTCAACAGATTTGGTTCAAATGTGCAGATAATAAAGAGGTTTTTTTTTTTAAATGAATGAAAACGTCTAAAAAGATAATTTTATGCCGTGGGGTAGCTCGAATGAAGCACCAAGTGGTGCAAAGTTTGTGGTTTATCAGTCTCGAGTAGAGATTTAACATATCCCCAACCCCATGTGTTAATTATGACAAATAAGAAATCAGGTTATCCATGTTTATTAATTGTAAGCCCCTTTTCTTACGTGCCGGATCAGATCTTCCAGTGTCGGGCATTCGATTGCGAAGTGTATGAGCATAAATGAGGGCGGTTATATAAGTGTCCGAAGTAGTGTGAAAATAAAAATACGGCCGCATATCCGTCGGACTCATGTGAAAAGAGGCTAAGATCCATTTACGTGTTTATTTTAATAACTAACTTTCTGGTTCGGTATCGTGAAGAAACGATTTAAACACAACAATTAAAATAGCACATAGCATTTATTTAAATACCCCTAAAATTTTGTAATGAATATTATTGTAATGATAAAATTCAGGAAAACTGCCTCTTATATCTTGATTATGTAGATCGCTTAAATTGGATTTTTTTATTAAACTACGAAACTTTGATGTTTTTCAGATAAAAAAGGTATACTTTGTCTAAATCGATAACTTTAACAGTTTCTAAGATATTTACATTTTTAGGTATTTATTACCAACTGCTTAGGCAGGTTATCATTCTATAGAATTTGGCAAACATCAAAATGTGAAAATCAGTGTTTCGTGAAGAATACACATAACTTCAGGGAATGATAGAATCTAATCATTTCAACACAAAACTTTCATATAAACGTAAGTCCAATAGTGTTTCATTTTTGAGATACAGGGTGACAAAGTTAATAACCTGCCTAAGCAGTTGGTAATGAATACTTAAAAATGCAAATATCTTAGAAAGTGTTAAAGTTATCGATTAAGACAAAGTATACCTTTTTTATCTGAACACCATCAAGGTTTCGTTTTAATAAAAAAATCTAATTTACTCTATTGGCGTAGAAATTAGGGATTAAAAGGTTGCTCTACCCCTTGCGTTCTATGCCACTCCACATAACAAAAACGTATTATTAAGCTAAAACCAATGTATTTTATATCTCTTTTATTATCTTTTTTATTATCAACATTTTATTAAAGCAAGTTGCCTCAGATCGTAATATTTTGAAGTCAAGAATGTTACATTTCACTTTGGACCATTACTTACAGACCGCCCTGTATAAAAAACTATTAGTAATAGCTACGCTTCTCTTGAGTCGTCATTCTTCTGTTTTTGTTGGAACTTTAAGTTAACCTACCCCATGTGTTTCTGAAACACTCCAAACTTCTGCTTTTTGCAGTCTTATTTGTTTGGTAGGTATCCTACACTTCTCTTGGACTGTTCACTTTACACTTTGCAGATCTCTTGTGTGTAGTATTATGAAAAAAGCTGCAAAAACTTAATAAAAGACAAACAATTTTTATTTAATGCAGATTTATTTGACATTTAAGGTTAATAATTCACGGAAAACTAATCGTAATAATGATAAACAAAATATTACCAAATGTAACTTCAAAAAAAATTTTCTTTTCACACAAAAATAGGAATGTGGTAAACGCCATAAGATGTTTCAGAAGAAAGGCGATGGGAAAGTAATCTTAAGAGAGCTAAAGTATCTATTCTGATGGACCTTCTTCAGGTTGTTTCACCAAGTCCAGCAGATTCTCATAAAATTGCTGATGTTCTGGAGGTATGACTGCATGGAACCGAGGCATCTTTTCTTGTTCTCAGAAACTTTATTTACCAGTTTCAACTTGTAAATCTGTATGTTTTTAAAATCGCCTAAGATTTTGATATTTTTTAAGATGTTAATCACAGTTCATGATAAAAAGTCACAATGTGAGCTTTTTGACTTAATGTTTGCTGGATTCGCTTTTCCAATTCTTATAACAGCGGTGCTTATTTTCAACCTCGACGTATTAAAAACTTCATCTGCAGCCTTTTATATATCCCAAAATCCAAATGGTGGGCTGTACCTTGATGATTCTATAACAGCAATTCTTCTCAATCAATCCAAAATCCCGATCACATGGCATGAAGCTATGGTAGCTAACTAAAAATTTCTGTTTATGGAATCAAACAAACCATTAGCTACCAAGAATACTAGGACAAACAAATAATCTTTTTTTTATTTTGGCCTGCACAGTTGTTGCTACATATAACCAAGTTTTTCTTGTGAGTCCATCATTTAGAAGATGTAACAGGCAAGAAGCAATTTCGTTTGTACCTCTTCCTGAGAAACCTTCATGCCACAAATACATTAAGGCATTATTTATATCACCAACCTGTACGCCAAAATTATAGCAGGAAACCTGAGACAAATGGAACACATCACTGTGAAGAAGAGTTGGAATGAACTAAACTTGTTCTAGATCCATAGATAAACATCATGTTTTATTCTATACACGAATTAATATAAAACTTTTTTTTACTGAAGAAAATTCCATGCTCAATTCGAAGAGATTTCAAAAATGGACCTGGGCAGGTATTTACAATAAAACGGTCGCCTTAAAGACTTACCTTGAATTATACAGAAGCGTCACCTTGTCCATCTGTCGGGTAACTTTTGCTGGACAACCACACGTACTAATAATCAAGCTTACACCAGTACGCGGCCACCAGGGGAAATGTCCACAACACACGAAATAACACAAAACGATATTGGGGTGATATATGTGAAACTTAGACAAATGATTTTTTTTAAGTACTAACACAAACGTCAAAAATGTGTACTTAAAGCGGTTGTATTTTTTTTTCAGCCTACTACAAGTAATTGAAAGAAACATGTCTCACGTGTACCGGTGCATCCTCAAGGTGAACCATACACACGGATATAAACATGAGTTATTTATTAAATCGAATGCATTTAACATTGAAAAGTGTAGAAACGAAAACATTAATACTATAACTAAAATATTAATTTTTGACAGCAACACAAAACATAATTACAAAAAAAAAAAATATATACGTAATGAATGGACGCAACATGCCGCCCACTAAAATACACCGTATTTTAACTAAGAGTAAGCGAACACAATTTGTTTACAGGACGTTGCAACATTCCGCTTGATGTGCGAACGGATTCAACGCGGACTTTGTTATCCGAACCGAGGTATACCTCAACCACACGACCAATGGACCACTTGAGTGGTGGAAGATTGTCGTCTTTAAGAAGAACGAGAGTATCCACTTCAAGCGGGGAATCACTGGAGAACTATTTGGACCTTTGATTGAGGGTATGCAAATACTCCTTGGACCACCGGTTCCAAAAGTGTTGGGTAAGACGAGAAACTAATTGCCATCGCGTTAACCGGTTAATTGGGACCCGAGACAACGCTGGTTCTGGAGGAGCACCCAAAGCGTCTTGGGTCAAGAAATGTCCGGGAGTCAAGACCGTTAGGTCTTTTGGGTCGCTACTGATGGGTGTCAGTGGACGTGAATTAACGATAGCTTCAATTTGAACCAAAAAAGTCAAGAACTCCTCATAGCAACACCTTTGCTCACCAATGATCCTCACGTTTTTGACGGCAGCTTCCCAGACCCCGCCAAAGTTAGGAACAGAGGGTGGATTAAAGTGCCAAGTCATATTTTCTTGGCTTGCAGCAGAAGCCATAGTTTCGTTAAGCATGCGACTTGCGCCCACAAAGTTCGTGCCACAGTCGCTATAAAGATTCGTACATCGCCCACAACGAGCAAGAAACGCCATAGAGCGGCCAAAAAAACCTCAGTGGAAAGATTGGAGGCTAAATCCAAATGTATGGCTTTGGTCGCCATGCATATAAATTCACAAATATACGCTTTATAAGAAACGGTGTTTCGACATGCTAAGCAAGACGGGTCCAGCGAAATCGACGCCCGTATGCAAGAAACATTTAAACTCCGACACGCGAGCAGCTGGTAGATTACCCATTAAAGGCGGAGACATAGGTTTTGGACGGGTCTTCCAGCACTGTAAGCACTTACCGAGTATGCGCCTAATACACCGCTTAGCAGACATTATCCAGAATGTCTGAGCCAAGATACACTGCGTGGTCTGAATCCCAGCATGAAGATACTTCCTATGCGTGAATTCAATCAAACGTTGTGTGAATAAAGACTGCGATGGAAGAAGAACAGGAAATTTCCGATCAAAAGGTATCAAAGAATGTCGCAACCGACCACCAACACGAATTAAATGATTCTGATCAAGAAAAGGAGCAAGCTTCTGAAACTGTTTTGGAAGCTGCTTGTCCTGGTGAAGCCTTGAGATTTCGTTAGCAAAAAAGAGTACTTGAGCTCGTCTAGAAAATAACAAAAGAGCCTCATGTAGTTCACACGAGGTGAGACAACCGTTTACCTTTTGATTAGGATGTCTACAATTGAAAATGAAGCGGTTTGAATAAGCGATAATACGCTGTACAGTTCTTAGTGAAGAAAATTTTTCTAAGAGTGTGTCAAGAAAACTTTGCTCCACGGTCGCCAATGAAACCATTACCGTTCGTTCCTCGCAAAATATGTCTGATGAAGAAGAATGGGAAGAAATCGGAAAATGGTTAGTGTGAGGGGAGAGAAGAAATCTTGGCCCCGCCCACCATAGCGAACAATTCAGTAACGCACTAGGTAAAAGCCCACGAGAGCCTACATCAGCAGGGTTTTGGTCGGTCCGAACATAGTGCCAGTTATCCGAAGATGTTTGTTCCTGAATATACGAAACTCTGTTGGCGACAAACGTCTTCCAACGATGAGGTTCCGATTGAATCCAAGCTAGGACCACTTGGGAATCTGTCCATCAAGAAATTCTAGAAAAAGATCATTTTTTATCAAATACCCTCAGAATATAAGCAACAAGACGAGCTGCCAAGACAGCAGCACAGATCTCCAAACTGGGTAACGAAATGTTCTTCAAAGGTGCAACTTTGGATTTAGAACAAATAAAATAAGGTTTGCATGAACCACTGGAATCAGAGAAAATAAAATAAGCAACGGCACAATAACCCTCCTCACTAGCATCACCAAAACAGTGGAGCTCACCACGGCAAGTTAAAGCAGGGGCTAGCTGTCTTTGTAGGGAGCATTTTTCGAGACAATGAAAGTCTTCCTGATATTGATTCCACAATCGGGCAATGTTGTCAGGTGGGGGGTCATCCCATCCCAGCTAAATTCAAAAGAAGATTACGCTTAGTACGTACTGAATCTGATGGTTTGACATTAAAGTGAAACGAGTCTGAAGAAGGCGCCCACTTTAATCCTAAAATGTTTAAAGATGTATCATCAGAGTCAAAACAATGTGCATCAATCGACCTATAAGACTCGGGAAGGTCTGATAGCAAGGAATGCTGGACCATTTCCGAAGTTCGAACCCCCCACACTGAAGTAGTGAAATCAATTGCATTTTCAGCCTACTAGCTTCTTCTCTTGTAGGGCATGAACAAAGCACATCATCCACGTATGTACAGTTACGAGAAATATCTGAGCCTTGAGGGTACTCTGTAGCATATATATCTCCCAAGTACTGAAGAGTGCGGAGGGTTAGAAATGGCGAAGATGATACTCCGTACGTTACAGTAAGAAGACAAAAGTCTTGTAGTGGTTCATCTGGAGAAAATCTCCAAATAATACGTTGAAAATCCCTGTGCTGCGGTGCAATTAAAAGTTGACGATAGATCATCTTAATGTCAGGTCAAAACAAACGAATGCAGTCGAAAATTCAGCAAAAGTGTTGAAATATTCTGCTGAAGTTTAGGGCCAGTAAACAGCTGATCGTTAAGCGAAAATAATGTAGACGACTTTTCAGAAGCGTCAAACACAACCCTTAGTTTTGTACTTAAACTCTCCGGTTTTAAGATGCAATGATGCGGAATATAATATGAACTTAATGACTCAGAAGGATTCAGATGACTCATATGGTTTAGATCAAAGTATTCTTGCATAAGTTCCTTATATTGAGTATAGAGTTCTGGAAATCTTAATAAACGTTTTTCTAACGATATGAACCTACGAATAGCTAAGTCACGCATGTTAGGAAATTGAGGGTTAGAAGTTTTAAATGGAAGGTTCACAATGAACCGACCAGACTCCCGATGGGTAGTTTCAGTGAAAATCTGTTCGCATAGAACTTCCTCAGGAGACCTCGCGGAACATTCAGGCACACTTTCAACTTTCTAAAAGCGTTGAACTTGTTGCTCTAGAGTCTAGTGTTAGAGGCGGTATAAAGAAACGAAAGTTTTGAGTCATTAGAACCGATGGTAGAATCACATCGGCCAATCAGAATATAGCCAAAAATGGTCTTAAATGCTGTAGGTTCTCGGTCACCCTCATCCACTCGCCCATCCAACATAATACACGGAAACATGTCAGCTCCTAACAAGATGTCGATGGAGTCACGATTGTAGAAGAATGGATCTGCTAGTTGCAAATTATGAATATGCTTCCAGAGACAGTAGGATATCGTGTGATATGGAAGATTTGCGCATACTTTATTAACGATAAGTGCATCAACAGTCATGATTGGTTGCTGACGACCTTTTGTGCGAATAGATAGAATAACACTGCCCTTCTGAGCTAAGGTAAAAATAGAATTAATACCCTGTATTTGAACAGAACATTTGCTAGGCTTCAAGCGTAATCGTTGAGCCGTTTTGTACGACACCAAAGAAACAGTGCTACACTGTCAAGCAAGCAGCGGAGTGTATGATAATTGCCCCAAATATCCTGAACCTCAACTCTGGCGGTACCCAGCAACACGCTGGTTTGAATATTAATTACTGCTGTATTAACTATTGCAGCACTATCTTCAGAAGTTGAGGGTGCAGAGATTGATGTGGAAGGCATATTGGGAGCAGTAACATTGTTATGGGTAGTCTGTGGTTGTATGAAATGCAAGAGAGTGTGATGCTTCTGATTACATTTATGACACCTTTGGTGGCTATGACACCTTTTTTGTAGAATGTGAGGAGCTTAAACAGTTAATGCATGCACATTTTTGTTTAATAAGCTGATACCTGTCTTGTGGAGATAAGCGTAGAAAATTGTCACACTTATAAATTACATGATTTTCCGAACATTTGAGACACCTAAATGAACGGGATTCAGAAGATTGTAAGGAAAACGAAGATTCTTGGTTAATAATATTAGATGGCTTATTTTGTTTAGTAGGACATTCATCTTCGTGAGATCTGGAAACCTTGGAACTTCACCTGAATTATGGTGAATTTAAAATGATGATGGGATTTATCATCTAATTTATTCATCAGATAATAAACCAAAAGAAGATTCCATTCGTAGACAGGATAATTTAGATTTTTTACAGACTAAGTTGTTTTTGAAAATACTTAAAAGCGTAGACAGTTAACTGGGATTATCAGATTTTAATTGAGGTGACTTGTCTATGAGAATATCAAAAAATGTATAATTTAGAAAATTATGAAGTAACAAGCTGCCAGATAGCTGCCGATAGGACCAATGTTTTATTCTATACACGAATTAATATAAAACTTTTTCTTACTGAAGAAAATTCGATGCTCAAATCGAAGAGATTACAAAAATGGACCTGGGCAGGTATTTTTTTTTTTTTTTTTTTTTTTTTTTTATGATTGTGGACCTGAACAGGCTAAATAAGGCCTATCGTGCTAAAGCACTCAGGAACACTTAGGAGGATGGATAGAGGGATAATGAATTGCCAATAGATGCCTATGAACAGCTACCTTAAATTTTCTCATATCATAAGTGAGAGGAAAACAGGAACTAGGGAGATCATTCCAGAGTTTAGAAGCCGTGTAGAAAAATGTGGATTGCGCCCGTTTGGTACGACAAGTGGAGATTTGTACTGCATACTGATGATGTGAATGAGCGAACCGAGTGTTTCTCGCAAAGATAGCCGGAGATGGTATCAAAGAATGTAATTCACCAGCACAATAGCCGTTGTAATAACGATAATACAAAGAAAGAACTGAAACCATCCTTCTATGCTCAAGGGACTGTATGTGAGAAGTTAAGGACGGGTCATTTATAAGCCTAATCGCTCTCTTTGAATACGATCAACGATATCGAGAGCGTATTGGGGAGCACTAACCCAAAGGTGAGAATTATATTCCAGATGAGGCCGAATTTGGGCCTTATACAGCAGAAGGAGTTGTCGAGAGGTAAAGTACTGCTTAGATCTGTACAAAAAGCCTATTTTACGAGCAGCTGTTTTGGTAGCTGACAGAAGATGGTCAACCCATGAGAGATTTGAAGATACAGTCATACCCAACAGAGTAATAGAGTCTGAAAACTTAAGAACTGAGCCATTCATACTTACAACAGGAAATGGTCGATCTTTTTGGCGGACATAAGGCAACACTGAGTTTTGTTAGCATTAAATTTAACTAGATTATTGCTTCCCCATTCGAGAATACGTTGAATGTCTTTGTTGATTGAATTTGCCATTTCAGCTTTAATTTCTTGATTTGACATAGAAGGTGGATTATCACTATGAGTAGACTGAGATGAACTACAGTGAAGAGTGCTATCGTCAGCAAAGCAATGGATGGGGTTAATTGTTGAAGAAATAAGGTCGTTTATGTACAGCAGAAAAGTGTAGGCGCTATAACGGATCCCTGTGGTACGCCCGCGTTAATGCTAACTTCTTTTGAAAAAAGCCATCAACTACGACACGTATTCGTCTTTTATCAAGGAAACTAGAAACCCAGTTGATGAGCGTATCATTTAACCCAACGAGGTGAGTTTGGCAAGTAAACACTTATGCCAAACTTGGTCAAATGCCTTTGAGATATCTAAAGCGACTACAACTGTTTCACCGGACTGCTCTACTGTATTGTTCCAAACTTGGGTCACATATGAAAGAAGATCGCCTGTTGAACGACTTTGCCTAAACCCATATTGGTGGTCACTAAGGAGTTTGTTAGTTTCAAGGAACGTGAGCAGTTGCTGATTGATGGCTTTTTCCATGATTTTAGACAAAATGGAAGTGATGGCAATTGGTCTGTAATTTGAGGGATCGGTCTTATCACCTTTTTGGGAATAGGTTGAACATTTGCTAACTTCCATGATGAAGGGAATTCCCAGAAGATATAGAGATCGTATAGAGCTTAGATAGGACTGGTACTAGTTCGGGGAACATTTCTTTAAGACAATAGCTGGGATACCGTCTGGGCCAGTCGCCTTATTGAGATCAAGCCTACTGATGATCGATTCCAAGAGCTTGTACCGAAAATGAATTGGTTTCATAACGTATGAAGAAGAGTTGACTAGGGCACATCTTTTCCAGAATCATTGAGACACGAGTTTGATGCAAACAAATCCACAAAAACGTTGGCTTTGTCTACAGAATCAGCAACTACCGATCCGTCAATAGACGTCAGGGGGGGAAATGAAGATGTTCGAAAGTTTTTACTAATGGCTTTTGCTAAAGACCAAAATTTACGACTGCCTAAAGGAGATGTAGCTAGTTCATTGCATTTTCGTTGTTCGAACAACTTTTTAGTTTTAGTGATGACACTTTTGCAGATATTTCTAGCACCAACGTATTCTACATGACTGTCAACCGATTTATTAGATTTCCATTTAATGTACATTTATTTTTAAAGATATTGCATCAGAACAAGCCTTATTGAACCAGGGTTGGGAACGTGAATGACCTACACGGTACTGTTTTTTCGAAATGTACAACTCCATTCCCATGAGGATGACTTCAGATACTGAAAGAGCGATGTCCGAAGAAGAGGACGACTTAAAACAATATTCACGCCATGGAAAGGTTGCAAAGAAATCCCGTAAATCACTCCATCGAGCTGACTTAAAACACCACAAGGTTCTATCGGTTTTGCGAACAACAGTGGAATTAGGTACAGTAGAAATGATTTTTATTAGACAATGGTCGGAAAGACCTAAAGGCGAAAGAACGGAAGTTTTATAAACAAGAGGGTTTGATGTAAGAAAGAGATCTAGAAGATGTGGAGTATGGTTAGGGTTATCAGGGATTCTTGTGGGTTCAGAAATCATTTGTGTGAGATCACATGAAATAGCAAATGTTTCTGCACTATGACCAGCGGGATTTGTAGTAGATGAAAATTGAAGCCAATTAGAGTTATGAACATTGAAATCGCCTACAAATGAGATATCGCAAGATGGAAACTGAGACAGGAGATAGTCAACTTTCATACTAAGGTAATCGAAGAAGTCTTGAAAGTTGCTGTCATTAGGAGACCTATAAATGCAACAGTAGAATTTCACAAAATTAGGACCAGAATGTTTAAACCAAATCACGTCAAAATTTTTATTTTCTAAGGAAGAAACCCTCTTGCAAGCAATTCTGTCCTTGATGTACGCACATACGCCTCCTTTATATCGAAAGTTAGAGTGAAGATGGTATTGAGGAAATTGTAAGTCGGGTGACTCGGAGCTTTCAGAGGAGACTTGTGAATAGCATTAAGATTAGACCTGATACCGCGGATGTTGCAGTAGTGAATCAGAAAGTTGATACTTTCGATGACCGAGGTCGCTTGGGCCCTGCCCTCCCGGACATCCGAGTGGGGCAGGATTTTACGTCCGGAATTTATAACCCTAGAAGCCACAGCCATCTTATTTTTTAATTTGGGACTTTCAAATCCGATAGGAAGACAGTGAGGGCTAGAAGGAAGAATAAGGATGAGAATAGATTAAGGATGATGGGAAAGGTAACCGGCAGCCCTTACCGAGCTCAGAAAATCGGAGACCCAAAATTAAGGAGCCCATGGTAAGGGTGGTGGTACCTCCCCGGCTGGCATGGAGGGGGGGGGCAGCCAATATAACGGTCGCCTTAAGGACTTACCTTGAATTGTACAGAAGCGTTACCTTGCCATCTGTCGGGTAACTTTTGCTGGCCAACCACACGTACTAATAATCAACCTTACACCAGTATGCGGTCACTAGGGAAAATTTCCACAACACACGAAATAACAAAACGATAATGGGGTGATATATGGCGAAACTTAGAAAAATGATTTTTTAAGTACTAACACAAACGTCAAAAAAAATGTATATTCAAAGCGGTTGTATTTTTTTTCAGCCTACTACAACTAATCGAAAAAAACATATCCCACATGTACCGGTGCATCCTCAAGGCGAACCATACACTTGGATATAAACATGAGTTATTTATTAAATTGAATGCATTTAACATTGAAAAGTGATGAAACGCTGATACTATAACTAAAATATTAATTTTTGACAGCAACAAAAAACATAATTAAAAAAAAATTAATTGTACATAATGAGTGGACACACAGCATATGTTGCTGTTGGGGTGTTGGGAGGTAATGGTATCTTTTTTCAAAACCTCTATAGCTTTCTCAGCTTTCCGCTGATGTACCTCTAGGTGAACTTTTTCAGTCCTACTGATTACAATATTTGCTTTGATTTCACAATCCAGATTATCACAGGTGTGGCAAGTGTCCATTCGAGTGGTGGAATCCAAGGTCTGGAAATGTTTTTTATAAAACACTTCTATAATACCTGTATGTGACTATCGAATGTAGATACTTTTCCTGAAATGCTTTACAAAGTCTATGTATGTTTAAATCAGGGCTTAAATATTCTTTACTTGATTTTGTACGTGTGTAGTGATCAACGTCCCGTGGAATAAAATCAGTGTGATCCTTTACAAGTTGATAGTCCTCTTCAGAAGACTTAGACACCTTATGACAGGTTTTTCTATCAGAAAAACATTGACAGGTTTTTCTATCAGATAAACATGTCTCGCTTAGTTTTTTCTTATTAATAAGCCCATCTACTTTTTTTTTGAAACGCCAAAGGTACTCATATAGGTTTTTATGCACACTGGAACAAACTGTCCTTCATTCGTAAGAGTATAGCAAACCGTTGTTTGTCGCCTACTTTCTTCGGGAACTTCATAGTTGCCATGTCTGCTTCTTCTAATCCTCGATAGGTGAATGAGCCTCATTAGATATGTTCCCTTCGTTTTTGCATTTTTGGCATAAAACTGTTGAAACAGTCTTTCCCCTTGTGTAAGTCATGTTCTTGCTACTAAGTGTACATTTGCATGGAACCTAAAGACAGAATTTTATAGTTAGGGGATGAATACTAATAATTACGGTGTTAAAAGTAGCACTCGTAATATACTAATTTAAGGTTATATTTACAAACTTGTTGCATTGACACTGGTTTAGCTGCTTTATCGATATGCTTTCTTGTTTTATATGCCTCTGCTGCTTTCCTTCTTTTGTCTTTGTTCAGTCCCAAACCTTCCACTGCCTTTATTTCTTCGTTTATTTATGTTACTTTCACTCATTTTTATAGAACTACACAAATATGAGTCATACAGCGTACATGGTACTTACCATATTTGTAAAACAACAGGTTGAGTACATACCAACCACTCCATCTTTCGAATGCTGAGGAAAGGTTTGTATTTTTGTCGTGGCACATATTGTCTTTGCTAGAACATGTAGCATGGCACATAGCACCTTTCTATAGCAATAACCCCAATTTGCAAAAAATGGCATTTACCCACTTTACGTTTATGGCAAACCAATGAATATGTGAAGATGCTCAAAACATAAACTTCTAAAAATGTAATTTGTTAAAAGAAGCTTCACAGTAATTATTCAAAATATTGCATGACTGACTCAGCAATTTAAAATTGATCACCAAGAAATCTTGTGCATTCAATTCGAATTTCAAAATGGTAAATAAATAAAAAACGTTTCAAGGTGAATGAAACCCTATTGAGACTAATAAAATTAACACATTGCAAATGAAGAAACAAGTAAGATTGACCCAATTATAAATGTAATTATCAAATGCTACGCTATTTTGTAATCTCGGTAATTAGATGAAAATATCGCCGACGCTCACAAAAAATATTAAAATATTCCAACAGTTAATAGAAGAAATACACTTTGTGAGGAGATCTTTAATTTTAATTGATACAAAATGACTTAAAAAACAATAGCTAGTAGCTGAGTAGTATCAGGTCTAATTCCAAGAACTTTACTCATCCCACAAGTATACAATAAAAATTGTAATATTACTTAATCTATATCCAAATATACGGCTAATGATGAAGTTGAGAGATAAGGCGTTATCTGATTTTAAGCAATCAAGGTCTAATATGTACTGCTCTGAAATAAAATCATATTTTACAAACAACTCCACAACTTAGTAACAACATATACAACATGAATTAAATAAAATACAAAATTCAAATGGTCTCTGGAAAAACCTAAAAGCTCCAGACGTGCATAATTCTAATATCTCTTTCTTATCCTAGGGATATCAATGAATTCTTTATTAACTCTAGTTTACGTCTCCTTGTATCTTCTACTCTTACTAAGAATTATCAGACACATGAGCTGAAGTTATCAAAATAATTTCCACTATCAAATGCAATTCTTTAGTTGATAAAATTTCGATTGAAATACTAAAAATGTGCTTACCTTATACTACTGACGCTTTAACACGTACAATTAATTTTTCTTTGAATAGTGGAAAATTCCCTAGTATGTGGAAGTCAGCAATAGTAATACCTATCTGTAAAAAAGATACAACAACTTCATTCGCTGACCTTAGGCCGATAAGCATCCTTCCTACGCTTTCCAAAGTTTTAGAAAAAATTGTTTACTGTCAATTATAGCGTCATTTGGAGATGTTCAAACTTCTTCCTCTATAATTCTCTGATTTTCGTAGCATTCATAATACAGCCAGTACCTTAACAGAGGTCACAGAAGTTCTTATCAGCAGCAGATAAATCGCGACTTACGCCACTAGCGCTCATAGATTTCTCAAAAGCATTTGAATCAATATATCACAAGCTCTTGTTGTTCACCTTTCATTATATTGGTGTCTCTCAAGGCGTGCTCAGGTGGTTTAAAAGTTACCTCACAGACGGTGTATAAAAAGTTCACATTAACACATCACATGGAATAATGAGTTCAGAATATAGAGTCATAAATAAAGGAGTTCCTCAAGGTTCCATATTGGGACCTTTACTTTTTAATTTATATATTTCAGACATAACCAATATCTTTGAAGTCAGTACTGTCCACAGCTATGCTGATGATATACAGATATATTTTTCTTTTAATTTACCCAAGATTTACAACGCTTGTCCACGTGGGCAGACAACCATGCTTTGTTGGTCAATCCTAACATGTCGGCAATCACGCTACTTGGTACCGTAAAACAAACACGCATAACCACATATTAAACGGCAAGTTTGTTCTTAATGGTACAACTCTACAGATAACTAAATATGTTCGAAACTTAGGATTGATTATAGTTGCAAATCTGACAGTCACCTCTCATACTCGGAAAACAAATGTGTACAGCTTATTCAAAGTTGCCTTGTCTGTATAAATATAAATATGTACTTCTAAAAAACATTAAGCTCAAGCTTATAAACTCTTTAATCTTAAGCTTATTCGACTTCCAAACTGTCTTACAGAACACTGAAAAAATTTTGATTAAATTGCAGAAATATAATAATATTATAGTGGCGGAAGATTTTAACGTTCAATTCAATTCCGAAGACGCAAATTCTAAGCAGTTATGTTACTTATTTCATTCTTTTGGATTTATAAAAACAATTTTGTCGCCAACACGTAAAGATAACTGCATAGATAATATTTTTATAAACTTTTCTATTAATGATTTTATATCAAATACAATCGACATGATTCTTTAGGATTATTTAGGACAAGAAATTGCTGTTCAACTTACGAGTAGATCTCCTAGCACTTCAATTAAACTGCGTAGACCTATCACCACTAATGGAATCAGTTGCTTACATTGCATCTTAAATCAATGCAGTTGGGACTATCATAGAGATAAAAATTTAGGTACTAACCCAAAATTTAATATGTTTCATAATAACATTGTGATGCTATGGTAATTTATCATTTAAAAGATCAAATGCGGATATTAAGTGATTTGGTAATAAAATGAGGAGGTTTCGGGATTTATATCACTTAAATTGTGAAATGTACGAATTATGTAAGTTTCAAAACCTTTTAACGATTAAACGTAAAATTTACTGGACTTATAGAATTGCAATTAAAGAAGCAAAAATTAAAGCAAATAGTACAGCAATAAAAACATCTACTAATCCCATTGGGACATTGTGGAAGATTGTTAATTCACATCAAAATTTAAAAAAAAACATACTGTCACCAATATTCCTGTCGAAGAGTTTAATTCACATTTTGTCAAGGCTAACAGTAGTGGCATTAACAGTCCTTTACAAAGTCCATCGCCTGCAAGTATATGTAGCATCACTGTCTCACAGTACTTAAAATTTAATTTAGATCTAGTTACATCTATTGAAGTTAGGAATACTTTATTGTCTCTGAATAGTAGTAGCACGGAAGATATATATGGCATTAGTGTTAATCTCATAAAATCAAATGTTAGTCTGTATGTTTTGCCTCTTGTAAGATTAATCAACGAAACCCACCCAAAGGGCACATTTCCGGATGGTTTAAAAGTAGCTGCTGTAGTACCAATTTACAAAAAAAGTAAAGTTAGCAAATTACCGTCCAATTTCAGTTTTGCCAACAATTTCAAAAGTGTATGAAAGGATTATAGTTAAACAAATCAGTACATACTTTGAGAACAATCTCTTTACTGAAAATCAATATACACATACACATACACATACACGTGCTATTTTCATAGATTTGTCAAGGGCGTTTGATAGTGTATCGCGTAACATACTTCTAACAAAATTAGAAAAAGTGTACAATTTTAATGAGAAAAGTATAGCATTGATAAAATATTATTTATCAAATCTGTGTCAATGTGTAAGAATAAACAATGAATATTCAAGTAAACTGTCATTAACTAAAGGTGTGCTCCAAGGTAGCATCCTCGGCCCACTTTTGTTTCTGATATACATTAATGATATGCCTAGTTTCCTATCACAAGGGAATAATTGTCTGTTGTACGCACACGATGCTACATTATTGGTTGGTATAAAGAGCATTGATGAAGCTATGAACGAATCTTAACAGTTGTTTAGAAGAGCTAATAACTGGTGTCATATTAATCAACTGAACTTTAATTTGAATAAAACAGAAAAAAATGATTTTATCGCTGAGATATCATAACTCACTAAACATTCCTTTTGTAAAGTTTTTAGGTATTTGCATAGATACTAAATTAAATTTTTGGATCACGCTGACTATACAAGCGCCAAGATTTGTAGTAATTTATACGTTCTAAGACGATTATCAAATAGTGTATCACCTACTGTTTTAAGATCAGCGTATTTTGCTCTGATTCATTGTCATGTATCTTACTCGATGATTGTATGGGGTCATTCTGCTGCTTGGAAAACAATATTTAGGTATCAAAGAGAGGCCATAAGGATTGTAGCAAATATTGGTTATAGGGCTGATTGTAAAGAGGCCTACTGTCATTTTCAAATTCTAACTGTACGTTCTATATTTATATTTACCTGCCTTTGTCATGCTAAGCGTAATATCTGTAATTATACTTTACAGTCGGATATTTATTTATACAATACTCGTTTAAAAATAACATCTGTGTTCCATACTGCCGTTTATCTAAAACACAGGACGGTTTTGAGTTTTGGATAAAAAAGTTTTATAATTCTATCGCGCACACATTAAGATCTCTTTCTTATAATGCTTTCAGAGAAAAAGTCAAAAGATTTCTTATTAATAACGTGTTTTATTCTTATCAAGAATTTATAAACTTTGATTTAGATTTAATGCAAACGTAAGTGTAAGAACAATAAGTTTTATATATTTTGATTAAATGTTTGACGAGCGAATGTACGTACATATTTGTTACAAAGCATAAATAAATTTATTATTATTATTATTATCATTATTTATTTTCTAACTCACATACAGTGGAGATTCTAAATATTACAGGGGAATTACTCCAACTATAATACTACATTTTGTTTTTAAGAGATATTATACTTAGATGTGTAATTATATAAAATTAAAAGATAACTATAGTAAATACATTAAATATTAGTATTATGAATTTATAGACAAAAATTTACGAACTATGTGACATGTTTCTAGTAAAACGGTTTTTTGCAATAATGGAAAGATATTTCGGTCTAAATTTAATTTTAGTAAATGGGTTTTAAATTTGGACGATACTACACCTGTTGTCGAAATAACTATTGGTATTATATGAACTTTTGTTAATTTCCATACTGTCATCATTTCTATAGCTAATTCTTCATATTTTTTTATTTTTTCAGATTCTGTTTTCATAAGATTTGAGGATAGTGGTATGGCTATTTCAATAATGACAGCATATTTAAAAATTTTGTTTATTAGAATGTCAGGTCTGTTATGGGAAATTTGTTTATCGGTTAATATTAATCGGTCCCAGTATAGCAAATATTCAGTATTTTCTATAACCGATTCCGGAAAATATTTGTAATACGGACTGACATTGTTTAATAAATCACATTTCTTAGCAATTTGTTGGTGTAGAATTTCGCAAATTTGGTTATGTCTGGAAAGGTAATCAGTGGGAGCGAGAGTCGAACAACCAGCTATAATGTGTTCAATAGTTTCATTTGGAACATTACATCTTCGACAATTATCAGAAACATCTAGACCCATGATATGCTTTCTATAATTCCGTGTTGCAATAACATAATCCTGTATTGCACACATGAATCCTTCAGTTTCTATCAATTCCTTTCGAATCTAAAATTGTCGGATACTTATTATGTAAAATTTTGCGTTTCCAATTTAATTCAAAATTAATTTTTTCGTCACATGTTTTTGTCTAAATTAATTATATTAAGAAAGAATGGATTTTGTAAGGAATAAAAATAATGTCTTAGTGATTTAATTTGTTTTTTACACAAATTAAATAAATTTATTAATCCACGACCACCATCCTTTCTTTTAATATATAATCTTTCAATTGCGGAATTTGGATGTAGATATCTATATTTTTGTAACATTTTTCTGGTTAATGTATCTAAAGCATTTAAATCAGTATCCGACCATTTTAAAATTCCAAAGGAATATGAAATGATAGGAACCACCCAAATGTTAATTGCCAAAAACATATTTTTTGAGTATAATTTAGATTTTAATATAATTTTTAATCTATCAATATATTTTAGTCTAAATTCATTTTTTAAAAAGTATGATTTATAACAAAATTTTGTTTTATTCCTAAATATTTATAAAATTGGTCCGTAACAATTTCGAATTTCATTAACAATATCAGAGTTGTTAATGGGTGTTCCTTTTACTATATCTAATTTTGCACATTTATCTAATCCAAAATTCATCGAAATGTCTCTACTAAATAATTTAGTAATTTTGATTAAGTTTTCAAGATGGTAGGTAACGTGCAAATAATTTAAGGTCGCCATATATAACAAATGGGTAATAACTTTATTAGATTTAAAATTTATAGTAAAACCAGATGACGAGTGATTTAATAATTTTGAAAGAGGATTTAAAGCTAAACAAAACCAAAGAGGACTTAATGAGTCTCCTTGAAAAATACCACGATGAATTTTGATTTTATTTAGATTATTTTGCCATTGATTATAGTCGTGTTCCACAGTGACATCATAAATGATAATATATTTATGAACTTATCGTTAATTTTATAAATTCGTAAGATTTTCAAAAGCCAGTCATGTGGAACAGAATCATAGGCTTTTTTATAATCAATATAACAGATATTTAAATTTCTTTTACTTACGTTGGTTAATTTAGTAATAATGGTATCTAATATTAGTTGTTGTCGACATCCTTGTGTTTTTTTAATGCTCCACTTTGTTCAGTATTAATGATATTATTAATTTTACAATGATTATGAATTTCATTAGAAATGATAGACGTAAATAATTTATAAATAGTTGTTAAACATGTAATTGGTCGAAAGTTTTTGGGATCCGAAGGCTCTCCATTTTTATAAAGCATGTAGGTGACACCCGTACATAAGAATTCCGGAATTATTGATGGATCATTCAACACTTCGTTAAACCAAAAAAGAAGTGGTAAATGGATAGCATTGAATTTCTTTAACCAAAAATTTTGTATATTGTCTAAACCAGGACAACTCCAATTTGAGCAACACATTAAAGAGTTTGAAAATTGACTCAAAGATATAGAATTGTCTTCATTCCACTGTAAATTTTGAGTATTATTTTCTAAGTCATCAATCCAAATTGCATTTGTATTATAATTACAAGGAATTGACCATATATCTTTCCAATATTGCCACATATCTTTATTTTCTGGAAATTTATGATTACAATTTTACTTAGATTTCTAAAAATTTTGAAGTATTTCCAGAAAATAACTTGTTTTCAAATTTCCTATTTGTGCAGGAGCTATATCGTCTAAGACGATTAGCAGTAACCTTTAATTTTGTTTTAAATTATCTAAAATAATAATTAGTTTTGGATAAATGTCTGTGTCATTAATGTTAATTTTAAATTTTTTTAAAATTTGGTTTACCTTGAAATATGTCACATTTTTCTGATTGTCCAAACATGCTGTTAAAATTCCAATATCTTTACGTAATTTTTTTATCTTTTCTTCTAAACGAAGTTTCCAGGCAGGTTTTTATTATGTAAATTCTGATAATTAACATTGTACAAATTTTGGTAATTCCTTTCTACTATAATAGTAGCTGCACAGTAAACAGCTAAATGTATATCATAAAAAGAACTACAATTTTGTAAAAAATTTTCCATTACCTTATTTAGAATTTGAAAAATAGGTTTAATTTTATAAAATGTTGTGAAATTTAGATTAGGAATTTTAGGTCGGGCTAAAGGGTTTGTGTCTCTAAATAAAATGATTTTATCTAAAAATTCTTTTTTTCCTGTTTAAAAACTTCATTATCACAATTTAGATTTTCGGAATTATCATTTAGATTAGAAACTAAACTAGTGCTACAGGTTTGGTTAAATTGTTCATTTTGATAAATAGTATTTCCAACTGTTTTTTTAATATCTTGAATTTCTAATTCACTTATAAATTTTCTTTTTATAATGACATTTCTTCTGTCAACAACATTTTGTTCAGTTAAATTTAGAGAAGGGAATTTTGACGAAACAGCTAAATGAAATGTTTTTCTCCAATTCGGTAAAGGTATATCTAAACAATTATTTATTTCATAAAACGTACGCATAATTTCCATATTCATTGGTTTAGACCATTTTATGCGTTTACAATTATTATTATGAATAGCGGCTTCCTGGTTAATAACAGAAGGCAAGCTTGGTGTAATATTTTCCATATCGGGTATTATAATTGTTTCCGTTTCATTGACAGATTCAGGTGTAAATGAAATGGAGGCACTGTCAAACTCCATTTCATTGTCAGGATTTATAATGCGCGAAAGGACATTTGCGCCAATATTTTTACTTGAACCACAACGCTTGCTGTTTCTTCTTGTGAAGTCCATTTACAATTTAATACTTGATTAATTGTAAAAAAGGATATTCAATTTACAAGTGTAGAATTAATGTGTCAAGTCTAATGTGTCTACTATTATTATAATTATTATTATTATTATTATTATTATTGTGGTGTAGTCTATGGAAAAAGTTTAAGCGTGCAGGATAGTAACAGAGTTCAGAAACTACAATATTCTTGTATGCGATTTGTATTTAACCTCAACAAGCGTGACACTCCAACGTATGTAGAACGCCAAATTTTAAAAATGGCAGACCGTCGTACATTACACTTTCTATATTAGGTACATAAAATTCTAACTTTTAAGGAACCTAGGACAAATTTTTGCTTGATATTTCAGCTCACTCAACAACATTTTTTGAGAACAGCTTCTCCTATTCAGCACCATCGTCTTACAACAAAGCGCCTAATAAATTTAAAAACCTAAGCTTAGCTTCATTTAAAAAACAAATTAAAAATTATATACTGCTCAATAATTATCAGAAAAATATGTAACGGATCTTAGTCCATTTAGTCTTACCTAATATATACTATAGTTCATTTGCTGCTGAGTGTCCGATATGGAATTATCCCCTACAAGCCCTTGACCAATTTGTGTTTTCTTTCCGTCATAGTAAACCCAAAGACTCTAAGCTTGTGTTAAAGAGAAATGTAAATAATGCGACGTTTAGTTAAATACCGACCGTTCGTAGTGTTCTGCAAAAATCAACCGTAATACTTTAGTAAATAGTTTCGACAATGAATCATATTCCCTTGCCGCTTACTTTGAGCTGTAGTTCGCAAACATTTATTCATACGTATAACGTTAGCTCACTCATTCAAATATTTTAGTCATCGATTTTAGTTGGTAATGAAAAGTAATAATTAGTTATTTAGATTAAAAATGTACTTAGAATGTGAAAAAATGTATTTTATTTTAAGAAATACGAGATGTATAAATTCGCAGGTATATAGTAATATTTTTATGGTACAAGTTAGAACAAAACGAAATAGAAAATAAAACTTTCTTATAATATATAATCTAAATAAGTTTATACACTTACTCGTATAACAAATTGTATTTATTTTACCTATTACGATTTATGGTAACAGGTAATAATTATTTAACATGCAGACCAAAAATATATCTATGATATGTAATAATAATTATTAAAAACTCTTGAGCATTAAGTTTGCTTTATTTGAACGTATACGCAAACATTTAAAATATTTAAAAATAATTAATTCCAAGTAGGTAACATTAAATTTTAAAGACAACAATTACGTTTTTTGTTTTAAATATGCGTGTTAAATAATTATTACCCGTTACTATAAATCGTAAATAGGTAAAATAAATACAATTTGATATACGAGTAAGAGTATAAACTTATTTAGATTATATATTTTGAGCAAGTTTTATTTTCTATTTCGTGTTGTTCTAACTTGTACCATAAAAATATTACTACGTTTTTTCACATTCTAAGTACATTTTTAATCTAAATATATAATTATTACTTTTTATTAAGAATTAAAATCGATGACAAAATGTTTGAATGGGTGAGCTAACGTTATACGTATGAATAAATGTTTGCGAACTACTCCTATAAGTAAGCGGTAACTTAGTTCCGACTTCAAGGGAATATGATTTACTGTTGAAACTATTTACTAAAGTATTACGGTTGATTTTTGCAGAACACTACGAACGGTCGATATTTGACTAAACGTCGCATTATTTACATTTCTCTTTAACACAAATTGGTCAAGGGCTTGTAGGGGATAATTCCATATGGGACACTCAGCAGCAAATATACTATATTAGTGTTAATATAATATATTAAGTTATAGTAAATTTAGAGTAATTTTTATGTGTAGTGGTCGGATAAAGCAGCCTTTGGTTGAATTCCCGCCAATAATAGACTATTATTCTATATTAATTTGGAGTGTATTTTGTCTGTATCCACTAAATTGAGAGAACGGGTGGTGTAAAAATTTGGTTGAGGTGGCCAAAAAATGGTCTTGGTGTGTAGATGTATCATCAAAAGAGAAAAATAAAAAAAGTCGAACGGTTCAGGCGTGGCGGACCAGCGAAGGTGCACAGGCTCGAAGCTGGCTTGGCGCGAAAATTTAAAAGTGACCGTCGAATACGAAGGTTTAAAAAATCATGTTGCGTTAGCGCAACACTGGGAACTAGTTTATTTTAAAGTTCAATGTAATATAATAATATAATTGTTTACAAAAATCCTTCTACAATGGTTACCTCAATGCATTTAATGTTCCACTTCACAACACATTAAATAGTTACAAATTCCTTTTTATCACTACATTTGGTGTATACATATACTACATCCAGATTCAAATGCAAAGTATAACGGGTATGGTGGTTAGCCGGTGAAGTTAATAACTACTTCGAACACCACACAAAATAAATACGTTTGGAGATAATAAAAATTTAATGACGTAATGAATATAAGCCACTAAATATGTAGAATATCATAAAATTGCAATGGTGCAGGCTGTTGGAGACGAGGGCGATCGGCGACCTTCCTTCTTCAGGGGCTGCAGCGGAATAAATTTTCGAGTGCCACCCACAGAAAGAGCCGTGGTCTCGGCCCAGCTTGGCTGTGGGCTATTCTCTCTCACCCGGTAGCTATAATTGAGGATAATTTCCAAGGTTCGCTTCGGTGAGGAAGATATTTCTAAAACAGTACGGGCGGGAGGGCAGGTAGGGATGATAACAGAATCCCTTTTGATAAACACGGACCTCCACAAGTAATGAATGATAAGGAATTTTATAAATCTTTGGCAAATGTGAGCTCTTTTCGATTATGATTAGTTAATACGGTTAAAACGGACGGCTACTCACTAGCTTAAATTTTACTACTAACTACTCTAGTAGTAATTATGCAAAAGCCTAAGGTTATCTTTACTTCATAATAAATGGGAAAAACACACTACCTTTATACAAAGCCTAAGCGCTATAAGATGAAGGAATTCGGTGCGGCTACTGTGGCATGTAACGTGTCGTCAAACGGTTTAATTTAATATTGGCGGACATTGATGGAACGATAGTATATGTTAGCAATCTTACTAATCACAATTAATTGTATTTTGTACAACGTCATTTGCAAATTTTGTATAGAAGCTTTATTAATTTGTAAAAGGTGCATCTTGACTTCTGATCTTATTTATATGAATTCATATATCAATGTGGGTTATTACTTTTAAATTCCTATATATATATATATATATATATATATATATATATATATAAGAAATGCAAACCTTCAATATAAATTGCAATAGTTAATTTCAAACATTAAATATATTAATTGATTAATAGGGCATATTGCCCATATCTCTTATCGTTGCTCCATTTTCATGTTCCGCGTATTTCTGCACGTAATGCTATCACTTTTATCATCCACGTCCGAACACTAACATTCTTCTTACATCATCTGTCTCTGTTATGTGTAATAATGCGCATAAAATTTCTAGCGTATGTGACCTTAATACTTGCTCTGAGTTAGAAATAAAAGCATTATACTATTTGCAGTGTTGAATGTTACTTTTTCATTATTATTACTGTTTTTTATAATGAAATGTTGATATTCTTAACCTGGTTACCCGTTTGCTTATTTATCTTTTGCATCACTAGGACTTAGTTTTAAAATTGGCATAATTAATATTGACATTTCAGAAATTCGCTTCGTTTCGATTGACGATTCTAACAAACACGGCAAGCGGAACTATGCGCCTATTTTGCAAAGTTATAAAAGCTACTGCTATCATATTAGGCATATATATATATATATATATATATATATATATATATAACAATATCTACATAACGTCACCTTTGACATCTTTTATACATAATTTGCGTATGATAGAAGTTTTATTATATTTAAATGTTATTATACAAATGCAAATCTTTAATATATACGGAACTATTTAACTTGCTAAGTATCATTGGGTTTAATACGCAATGAATTTGGTTTATCTATTTTACTCGAATTTATACTAGCGCGGTTTTAATGGGTGTACGATCAATAAACACTTTTACAAACAATAGTAATTGAAAATTCTAATGTGCACAAAATTATTTAGTTTTAAGTATTAGCGATCTTTCAATCAAATCCTAAACAAAATTTCTAATTTAATATAATTAATGTCGCTGGTGGCCGTTTATCAACCCTTTTAAATATACATAATGCGGATGTTACATATTTTCAATTTTTCTATGCTTGATTACCTAATTAGAATTTTATTTTCGGGTTCAGTACGGAATATTGAATATTTTTAATTTATAGTTTTAGAAATAATTATACTCTATGTTTTGGTTTCATTACAGAATACGAAACGTTTGTAAGTTGTATTATACGGTCCCGGCTTATGTGGTCAATGATTGGAGGTTTATATTGAGTACTACCGATCAATGATAATGATCGACAACCTCGGCAGCTAAAAAAAACAATCATTACAACAGATTAATTTAATTTCTACAGGAATGTCGAACTTAATTAATTAATCCAGAAATTTTATTCAGGTTACTGAATTTGATTTCATTATTCTTAATAGTTTACAATATGGATGTAAATAAATCCTTATTGATTAATTTTTACTACGTTTTTATTTACACCCGAAAATAAATTGTACGTAAACCAAAAAAATAAGGTGAGTCCGTGGCGACTCATAGTCTCAAAATTTGGAGGCTCCGCCCTGAAAAAAATCAAAATAAAAAAAGGTACCCTGTTTAAATTTATTTATTTGACTTAATAACGAACAAAGAAATTATTTTTTGTAAATCAAGTCAATCCTTCGATTTTTTTAAAGCAAACTTTTCTATCACTTTTTCGTTAAAATTAGGTGTTTCGTTAATTAGTTTTTTTTCTGTAGATAACATTGATAATGCAACTAGACGGTCTTCAATCATTGTATTTCTCATAAAGGTCTTTATTCTTTTCAAACTGGAAAAACATCGTTCAGCTTCCACTGTAGTCATTGGAATTGTTATCATAATTTCCAGTAATTTTCTGGTTTCTTGGAATGGGCTTGAAAGATTAAAAATTTTAGAAATGGTATTGCTCCATGCATTTCCCTACAATCTGGTCTTGCATAAATAACAGATGTTTTCAAACGTTCCTTGTCTAAATTTGGATATACAGAGCACGTTAAATTTAATTTTTCTTCAGGAAAATTAGCACAATATTCAACAAATTTGCCCGAATAAAATGAAGATGCCGCTGATAAATGATTTTTAAAATAGAACCGATCTTTGGCACAGTTTATAATTACATCACACACTTCTATTGCAGCCATCGTGTGATCCAATCTGTCATTCTTCCTCTTTCTTTTAGCGAGCAAAGGTTCGTCAGAGCATAGATTAGAGGCTTCTTGAGAATTTCTGACCGAAATAATATTGTGGTCAAATGTAGTTATTTTTTGGGTTATCTGCTACGGATCCGTTTATTTTTTTGTAACTCATTAAATAAATATCTACGTGAGGCATTACATGAAGGAAAAATGTCAACCAAAAAATAGAATTGGGATTATTAAGAATTCTTCTAATGGAGGACGCGGCACTACACACTGTTTGGTTATTAAAACTTTCTTCTATTTCTTCCATGCATTCAATGAAAGTTTCCCGATGTTCAAAAGTTACATTTATAGTCCTAATATTAAAACTCCAACTAGTTGGGGCACTATGAGGAATTTTTCTTTGAACTATGTCTCAAAACTGCTACACGTTGGGAAGAATTTTTAAAGAAAGCAAAAACTTCTTGTAAATTTCCAAAGAAAAGACGAACTTGGGAGCTGTTACACGCAGCTTAGAAATTATTAAATTAAGTTGGTGTGCATAACAATGCACAAAATGTGCATATGGATATTTCTCCTTAATTCTTGTCTGTACACCAGTAAGGCGACCACTCATTACTGCTGCCCCATTATAACTTTGAGAAATCAATTTATTTGGCGAATTTGCTACTATGGGATCCAAAACACTTAATATATCTTCAGTTAAACTTTCTGCATCCAAATTTGTGGGAATTAAATAGGTCCGAAAACGCTTTTACGGTTCACCATTTCGGTAATATCTAAGTATTATGGCGATTTGTGACTTCGCTGCGACATCAGTTGATTCGTCAGCCATAACTGCTAAATAGGGAGATTTATAGATTTCGTCCAAGATGATCTTAGGCACTGGGCTTCTCGTCTGACAACGACATTGATGTCCTACTGGTGCAAGAGCCATTCGCAGTGTGTTGGTCTAACGGGTATATGGTTGTAGGCCCCTTACAATAAGATTTCTGCATTTTCTTGAATGCGGTTTTTATCGTCTATTGTTTACAATATCTCGAAACCCATGGGAGTCGTTATTTTAAGTCACTTGACTAACAAATGCACAGCTGTATTTATGGTTACCGTTGGGAACACCTCACTGACAATCATCGGAGTATATTGGCCACCAAGTGAGGATGTTCGTATTCATTTGCAACATCTCGACTACGTCTTGGACGAGTTGAAAGATTATCAGGTCCTACTTGCAGGCGACTTCAATGCAAACTCGCCGCTATGGCACTCCCCTACGACTGACGCATGGGACTCCCTTGTGGAAAACCTCGTTATGGGACGCGACCTACGTGTTGTAAACTTACCTGATCAAATACATACGTATTCGAGCCATCTCGACGCGACGAACAATGATGTGGCCCTTACTTCATTCCTTTTTGGCGCGCAAGATTACTTACTGGCAAGTAGTGGTGGATGAAATTGAGAGTAACTATCGACTGATACTCTTCGATATAGCCGTCGATAATCCAATTAAAAGTCCTTTACCTACTATCCTCGAGTTCAAACACCTGGATCTGTCCAAGCTCAACGCAGTCTGCAAGCAATATATTTCGGTTTGTCTTCCCCGTGACGCAATGTGCCATAATCCACATTCTGTAGACGCTGTCATTGGCAAGCTGTCAGAGCTGGTCCGGCATACGGACCGGGTGTGCCTAAAAAGGATGATCCTTACTGCTCGATCCGGTACATTCGCCAGCAATTGGTGTGAGAAGTTAAGCAGATTAAAGAAGGTAGTCCGCATCACGCGACGCCGTTACTAAAGAGCCCCTGCAGAGCTTAAAACTCAATGGCTCGCCTCCTATAAGGGGGCATAAAAAAGATATAAACGAGCAGTGATGAAAGCAACATTTGGCTCATGGCAACGTTTTGTTAAGACCAGCCTGTCGGCAAACCCGTGAGATGCCTACTCCAATGTCCGCGACGGACAGATACTGCTTCCGAACATGAGACCATGAATGTTTTGTTAAACATCCTTTTTCCCGACGATGATCCGACAACTGACGAACCCATCCACACCGAAATGCGTTCCCGTCTTGTTAATTTGGATCCCAGGCAAGATTAGGCGGTCACACGTGAAGACCTGCTTGCCTTTAGCGCCAAAGATCCCTAAGAACAAAGCTCCTGGACTAGACGAAATTCATAGTTAGGACTTTGCTGGAGACCCTTTCTGGTACACGCGTCGAATTATTTAATTTTTGCATAAAACTTGGATTTTGTCAGTTGGAAGACTGGCAAACTAATAACAATTCTAAAACCCGGTAAAAAGGATCTCATAGACGTAGATTCGTATAGACCGATAACGTTATTATCTGAATTTGGAAAGTTATTCGAAAGAGTACTTCTCCAGAGACTGTATAATGAAATCCCTCCTGAACGTCTCTTCCATCCTAATCTGTTCGGTTTTATCCCCGGACGTAAGGCTACCAATCGTGTTTCCCGACTAATTACAAATGTTAAAATCATTGCCCTCAGGTACACGTTGACAATTTTCGTCGACATTGCCGGGGCATTCAATAACGTATGGTGGCCATCAATCATAAAAGCTCGCGTCATTTGTAGTTATCTCGCGGGTCGGTCAATCCGCTACATTTCGAAGGCATCAAAGTTTTCCGTTAAGAAGCTCCTTTCAAAGGGTTGCTTACAAGGATCGTTCCTAGGACAGTGTTTATGGAATTTAGTCGTTGATTCTCTCCCCGGACAAGAACTACCGGACTTCAAGGACTGTTTTGCCTATGTGGATAACATTGTCTACACTATCACCACAGACAATAGGCGTGACCTAGAGGCTAGAGCTTTCTTGTGCCTCACCCGACTGACGACCTGGGCGGGCAGCAATAAACTGTCCGTCTCAGTAGACAAGACAAAGTATATGGTTTTTTTGTCGCAAAGCATCCCGAAATCCAATTTTGCATTTATACAATTGATCAGTCCGAAGAGTTTTCGAGTTTAAGTATCTCGGACTGTGCATAGATGATAAGCTATCGTTCGTCAAGCATTTCTCACACATAGTCGAAAAAGGTAAAACTTTACTTCATCTACTATACAAATACTCGCGCCTCAAATGGAATCTGACGAAAAAGTTGTTACAGTTGATTTTTAACTGTGTAGTGCTTCCCACACTAACCTACGGCTTAGACGTCTGGTGTGACAGACTCAAACATTCTCACGTGGTCAGAAAACTGGTCTTGCTCAGACCCTGTTCTCAAGAACCTACCTTGGGGCCTACAGAACAGTACCCATTGACTCCTTGTGCGCGATTGCCAAACATCCCGCGCTTCATCGTTTACTGCAGGAAATTTACTGCACTAGACTCCTACACAGGACCCGCACCTGCACCCTTTTGGATAGCCGTATTTATTCCGCAGATTTTTCTTCCTTTTCGGCCGCTCTCCGCCACGTCAAGGCTTTGATCTTGAGTGAATGGCAGCAGCTATGCGATGCATCCGTGAAAGAACGCAACACCTATTCCATGATCCCCAATATCTAACCTTGGCTCCACCAAATTCACGTTCCAGGACGAGGGGCTGTCCGCATCCTTACCGCGGACGGAGGATTTGGATGTCATCGGAAGTGCATTGGCGTGTCCGATGGTGACCTTTTGTCCGGCCCATCGTATTCTCACTTGTCGAGCATATGATAGCTCCTTTTCCAGATTCCCCTCAGATCATCCTACAATTCATACCAGATGTTAATGACCTCAGTGTGTTTTCGTCATAAGTGTTGGTATGCGCCACGAGAGACCAGAGTCAAACAATATCGTATCTTTTTTATGACTAACTATTTATTTCGACTTATTTTACATTCTCAAGTTTATTTGCCTGCGCTGTAGTAGTGAGTCACTTATGTTTAGTTTCTAACAAGTTATGTTTTCTTTCAATCTTCAATTATTTAAATATATATTTAATTTTTTAACCAGTTACATATTAGTTCTGGTTTTATTTTCAACTACTACAGTAATTCCTGCCCAACCTATGACTAACTCCTTATCCTGCCTTCATGGAAATTAGCCATGCTTATGGGGATTAACCGAAACAAAGGCGCTTCATACGCACCAAACTCTTAACCAAGAGTCTCTGTACTCTACCTGCCATCACTCGTAATGCGCCAAGTATCCTAACACCGAACCAACCTCCTAGCTCGATCATTCCTGAAATGTTGACGGCTTGACCGAGATATGTCGGGTGGTGGTGGTGAACTACTTCCTTCCTTCATGGCACACTTCCAACATGCAATCTAAAAGATCATTTTGATTATCCTTGGATGTTCCCTTAAAGAATGTAAAATTTGCTAAATGTTCCGCAACAGTTTTGTCCAGTTCCGTGGTGAAATTAATTAATTCAGGATTACCAGATTTTTCTGTTTCGTCATGTCCACGAAGCGCCAGTTCAAACATACCGCAAAATTTAATACAATCGATAATTTTCGACAAAACACGTATTTTTAGTAACTTTATCGTTAAATTTTCGAACTTTTATCCAGTAGGCCGAATCCAGTTATTCCCTTATATTTACAATAGGTACCTAATTGAATTGAATTGAATTTTCATTTCATTTTGATATGACTCTTGGATAACTCATGTCTTTATTTTTCAGTTAAATGAACCAAATCTGTCACACCAACTTGCGTCCATGATTTATCTCCACCAAATAGCACACACGGAAAACAATAAAGTGCATTTTTTTATTGCATCCACATATCCAGTTATTTCTTGAATAAATATCTCGATTGAATAGTCTTTTGTAATATTTTCCCCGACTTGAACCTTCTTTCACAATAGAAATATCCGGCAGGGGACGTCACTGTTTTAGTTTAATTTTTTCTTTATACGTATATTTGAAGACTCTTTTAACATGTATTAAATTGTAAATTTTATCCATTTTAAAGAAAAAAACACCGAAAAATACGCAATATCCACAAAAACAGGTGAATTTCAGTTTTCAAAATTACAATTAAACTTATACAAGGGTTGACGCGGGCGTCAGAAACAAGGCTGTTGTAGGAGCACAGAGCTCCTTCGAATGGACCAACGCCGCGTCTTTTCTATATACACTTTGCATGGCTGATTGCAGAAATGCAAATGCAAGCTATACTCTAACCACCACGATTAACTGTAAAAACGTAATCATTATTTCGATAGTAAACTATTAAACTCGTTCAAAGGCGACAAGCTACCCAGTACTAAATACATTTGCGACTCCTCGATAACGTTAACTAGATCACCCTTCAACAACTGGGAACACGATTCCTGCAGTTCCATAACCACTTCCAAACTCTTTAACTCTGTTTATTCTAACAAACTTAGTTTTTGGTACCAAAATGACCTTAAACAATTTTAACCAATTAAGTGTATATTAAGAAACAAATCGTTGTTGTTCGAAAAAATCAACTTAGCGCCTTCGCACCTGTGTAAATTTAACTTTTGTTCAAATATTTCTAAAGTCTGTCCAGAAACGAAGCGAAGGAATAATTTAAAATAGTTCATTTATTTTACATATCCGCGGTACACAATTTTGCATTATGTACTTAATAGATTTCTTAAACTAGTTTTAGGATATACCGCTTCCATACTATAGCGCAAGTAACGTAAGTTATTTATCAATAGCCCTTTAACAATGGGACGTACCTGTTGTTGAGTTTGAAAGTAATGATCATAGGCGTGTACATGTGTTTTGCAGACAAACAAATGACGATTGCAATTTTTTATTGAAAACTTAACTATAAAAAGTGATTTTAAAGATATCATTGTAATATATCATTTAATTATAAAACACTTCGTTTGTTAGAAATCTTTTATAGAGTTTTTAAATTTAAGGTAAGGCAACAATTATTATATAACAATAATCATAACTTAGGCTACCGTTATATTTATATATTAATAATTTTTGTATGCTATTAGCGTTGTTCGCATATTTCTCCCCTAATTATATCATTAACGCATTAAAATCTATTAAAGTGTGATTCCAAATACAGTACATACTTTTTAGTTCAATTATTGGTAATTAATTACTTTAAAATTATTAAAATGTGGTCGATAATGGTATTACCAATTTGTGATATATACGGAGTTGACAATCCAAACAATCAATAATTACCTAATCAACCACGAAATTCTTTTAATCTGAAAACAGAAAAATTATATTACAAATAAATAATATTGCAGGCTCACATTCCATTAATATAAGTAATTTGACTGTAATCTCATTATATTTATAATTTACATCAGTTCTACATACATAAAGACAAAATTTGCATCGATTGGGGCTTGAACCTTGGTGGCGCAGTTGGTAGCGCGGTAGTCTAGCAAAGTACAGGTCGTAGGTTCGAATCCTACTCGAGGTAAACTTTTTATTTATGTATTTAATAAAATTAATAATAATTTTTAATTAAATAATATCCTCGTTTCTTCCCAACTTTTAATTATTGTTAATTAATTTCATTACGACATATCTAATCAATATTACTTCAGTTTTATATTTTTTATCATAAAACAACCCAACGCCACTGGAATCTGCCAAACATGTTGATTCCTTCGCTTCGTTTCTGGACAGATTATATACATATTAATTTTTGTATAAACCTTTATTTATTTTTGTTTACATTATATGTGAGTTAATGATAGGTTGTAGGCTATAGCATCCTAGGTCGGGTGCTATCATCGAAAAATGGAAAACCATTACAGAATGCAAAGATTATCTTAAATGGAAAACAAATTGATGTAACAAAATCTGATGGAATGTACAGTTTGAATAAAATAAAGGCTGATCTATACACTATTCAAGTTATTGCTGGTATACAGAATTGAAAAGTAGCTTTCCCACACTTATGTTTTTTAATTTTTATAGATAAAGTTGAATTTGAAGAACTAGTAATAAAAATTGATGCAAATGTATTGAGACTTCCAGATTTGTATCCATCCAAATATGAAGTATGTGGCAATGTTTTAAGTGACAAGCCACAAACAATCACCATTACGTCTATTAATAAAAGTGAAATGTTCGTCGTTACTTCGGTACCACCAAGTGGAAAATTTTGTCAGTATTTAAGCCCAAATAAATATCAATTGCATGTTTCTGTAAGTGAAGCTGAAAAAACACAAGGAATCCAGTTAAGAACTTATAAATAACGTCACATAATCACTTTGTAATGTAAACTTTGCAGGTTCTTTCCCATATCTCAGTCACTGGAAGTAATCAATTCTCCAATTTCAACCATCACATTTTCTCAATTAAAAGCAACAATCTCAGGCAAAGTCCAGTGTATTAAGAAGGATGATTGTAAATTATTAAAAGTTGTGCTACGACCAATAATTAACGACATTCCTTCCGAAAACAAGGATCTTATTGTTAGTTTAGATGGTGTGTTAGAAATCTTTTGGTTTAACACCTTTTAATAAATAATTTGCAGGTGACACATTCACGTTTGAGCGTGTAAGACCTGGTAACTACGAAATTTTCTTAACACCAAATCAATTTTGTTGGAAAGAAGAAAAATATCTACTTATGGTAAATACTGTCACTGAAGTTGCTCCGACATTTACTCAAAACGGTTATTCAGTGATCTTTGTCTCACCACATAACGCTAAGGTACGTATGATAAAAAAAATGATACATTATGTATAAACGTTTTTAGGTAAAATACTTCGTACCTGATCAAAAAAATGAACAAACAATACATATTTTAAAAGGTAGAACACGAGCTTGCCTTGATAAGCCAGGCTCTTATGAATTTAAATTAGAAAGCTGCCATACTTATGAAAGTGACATCATTTCTTTTGACACTGATTCCGAAGTTAATGAAATATATATTACACCAATAAAACACGAAATGACTGTAGCAATTGCAGCGAGACAAAATATTGGAGATATTTATATAACCATAAACATTGGGGGTGTGAAAACACTAATTGGACCATTGCCTTATGTAGATAATCAATATGTTCTAACATTATCTCTAAAACCTGATGAGACTGCAATATTAATACCACAATCTGAATTTTTATATGTCAATCCTCCTATTTTGTCCATAATTGGACATAATGATTGCACTAATCTTGGTGTTCAATTCAAAGCAGTTAAAGGAAGAGTATTCCAAGGTAAGTATTGAAAACTCCTTTCTCCTAGTTTCATTACCGATGTACAAATAAATATGTATAAAAAAAATTTGAAAAACGTAAATAATATATACAAAGTGTTTAAAATGCGGTCAAAATAATCTGAATGGTTTTATTGAGTTATGAATGAAAGCTATTTAATAGCGGGCAATTAGTGCATAGAAATGCTGATAGTGCTGGTGTGTACGTGCGTGTGTGTTTGGGTGCGGGTGCGTTCGTGTGTGGTGTGCATCCGCGTGCCAGTGCTCGTGCGTGAGTGTTATTATTTAATAAATATTTTGAAACACTATATATTATGTCTTTAACAAAATATCACAGATCTTCATTAACATGTATCTTGGTCTTTTACATCGTTTTCAAACACACCATTTTTGTTTACACTATTATTTTTAGGGGCCATTCCTATGCGGCTATGCCTTACACATTCTTGTAATTTTCGTTGTGCAATTTCTCATCTACGTTATGTACTGTTTGTATATGTTATTTATCGTAAACACTAATAATAAATTCGTTAACTACCTTTTTCCGAATTTTATAGTTGTACAGCCCGTATATGTCATTCAGTTACACTTGATATTAGACAGGCACTGATCTTTATTGGTGAGCAGTTTCCATATATCTTTTGGTAGTTGACGAGATATAATTACATGCAGTCGTTTGCTTCTACGTTGCATTTTCAACATATTGTTTCAGTTATACCGACTTTTTGTAAAAATATTTTATCAGCTGAAGTATTTCTTCCAAATGTCCAGGCTACTACGCTCTCCGTTTCCATAGACCTGCCTAGGGAACGCACGCACACGAGCGCGCCACGCATTGGCGAGACCCTACACACACGCACGCAAGCACACACGCGGGCGTACACACACTACTCACACGCACGCACTAACGCACACACGCAATACACTACACTACACACACTACACCACACACACTACACCACACACACTACACACAATGCACTTACACCACACACACTACCCACACACGCACACACACTACTCACACGCACGCACTAACGCACACACGCAATACGCACTACACAACCTAACAATCCAACACCTCTCAAAACATCACAACACATCAAACCACATCACAACATACCACAACACAACATCACAACACATCACAACGCGCCACAACACATCCCAACACATCACAACACATCACAACACATCACAACACATCACAACACATCACAACACATCACAACACATCACAACACATGGCAACACATCGCAACACATCGCAACACATCGCAACACATCGCAACACATCACAACACATCACAACACATCACAACACATCACAACCCATTGCAACACATCACAACACATCACAACACATCGCAACACATGACATCACAACACAACACACAAACAGACACTAAATACACTACACACAACACACAACACACAACACACTCGCACACACGCACACGACACACCTACAATCACACATACAGCACACACACACACGCTACACAACACTCACACTCACACTACACACTACACACAACACACAACACACACACACACACACACACCCACACACACTCACAACACACCACACCACACCCACACACACCGCACACACACCCACATACACACATCACAACACCACACACACACAACCACATACACTACACACACACACTAACACACCACACACACACACACACACACACAACACACACACACACACACACACACACAACACACACACACACACACACACACGCCCCACACACACGCACACACACACACACACACACACACACACACACACAACACACACACACACACACACCACACACACACACACACACACACACACACACACACACACACACACACACACACACACACACACACACACACACACACACACACACACACACACACACACACACACACACACACACACACACACACACACACACACACACACACACACACACACACACCCCACACACACCCACACACACACACACACACACACACACACACACACACACACACACACACACACACACACACACACACACACACACACACACACACACACCACACACACACACACACACACACACACACACACACACACACACACACACACACACACACACACACACACACACACACACACACACACACACACACACACACACACACACACACACACACACACACACACACACGCGCACACACGCAGGCACGCAGACAGACACAGACAGACACACAGACAGACAGAAAGGCAGACAGAAAGGCAGACAGACACAGACAGACACAAACAGACACAGACAGACACAGACAGGCACAGACAGACACAGACAGACACAGACAGACACAGACAGACACAGACAGACACAGACAGACACAGACAGACACAGACAGACACAGACAGACACAGACAGACACAGAGACAGACAGAGATAGCTACACAGACAGACAGACGCACGGACAGGCGCAGGGACAGACGCACAGACAGGCACACAGACAGACACACAGGCAGACACACAGACAGGCACACAGGCAGAGACACAGACAGAGACACAGACAGAGACACAGACAGAGACAGACAGAGACACAGACAGACACAGACAGACCCAGACAGACACAGACAGACACAGACAGATACAGACAGACACAGACAGACACACAGACAGAAACACAGACAGAGAGACCACGTACAGAAACACGTACAGAGACACGTACAGAGACACGTGCAGAAACACGGACAGAAACACGGACAGAAACTCGGACAGAAACACGGACAGAAACACGGACAGAAACGCGGACAAACACAGAGACACACAGACACAGGCACATACTACGTACTACATACTACAATTACACACACACACACTACACTCATGCACACTACACTCACGCGCACGCACACACGCGCTCGCAAAACCTGTTTTATAATGCACTAACGTCGTTTCTACTTATGTACGCGTATTAAGTAACCCACTTTAAACATATATACATAGTACTATAATTTTCTTACATATTCCTTGTTAACAACCTCTTCACTATGACAACTTTGTACTTAACTTTCTTACCGCAATGACTTTCACTTCATACGTTGTCCACTTTCCATTTTATAACCTTTTTAATTTTTTGTTCTCTTTTAAATTTACTATTTACCATTTAATATCTTCAATTCTTGTAGGTTGATTTATATTAAGAATTGTCAATTTTATACTGTTATTATTTCGGTGCATTTTCTGTAATAAATGATACTTTTATTTCACTTTACTTTTAATTTAATTAATGATTTTGATTTTTGAGTATGGTATAGTAGGACATATCGGGTATGTAATATTAACTGCACCATTTAGTTTTAATTCGTAGGGTCGCCATGTAAAAGCATTTATTTTTATGCAAAGGAAATACGTTACGGCAGGATTGCCATGACAAGCATGTAATTATTTGATTGATACGGTAGTACGATTTTTCTAGGAAAACACCTATTATAAGCTCATATGAGAATTAATGGTAAATGATATAAATATACAGATAATGGGTCACCACGTATTAACATTAGGGGATTGTAGGAATGGGGTTATTAGGAATATTTTGATATTTTGATATTATGATTATACTCTACTTTAACGTCACTCTACAACCACACTTAAAGACTTCACCTTCCCTACATATATTACTAATATTTTACACAACATTCTTCTCTTATGATAGAAGTGATAATGACAGTATTTTTTTCTCATTCTTCTACCAGGGAAGTTACAAAGTGTCTTATTCTTAACTACACTACACCTCTTGAAGAAAGTATTCATCATAAATATTTTCCTGCTTTATTGCCACATTTGCATTTAAATCTCCTATTTCCTATGTTATCAAGCTGTCATTTCAGGAAAAATTATTCCACCAATCACAGGTGCTCTGATTACAATTGAGACTGAAAACTCTGAAGCATTAATGGCTGTAACCGGTATTGATGGAAAATATAAATTTCCTCCTCAAGATGATTCTAAAAATTACATAGTTACTGCAAAAAAAGATAGTTATGTACTAGTGGGACCTAATGAAGTAGGAGATTTTGTTGCACATAAATTAGCGGAAGTGATTGTTGAAGTTATAGACGAAACTGATAATTTACCTTTACAGGTATGGATTACTTTAAATACTTAACATTCTTTATACAAATATTTTTAAGGGTGTTTTATTATCTCTTTCTGGGGGTGTGAGTTATCGTAGTAATTTGCAAACTAACGAAGATGGAAAAATTACTTTTCCCTCACTTAGCCCAAGTGAATACTTTTTAAGACCCATGATGAAAGAATATCATTTCGAACCAACTTCAAAGATAATTGATGTTCAAGAAGGTGCTACAGTTAATGTTAAGCTAAGGTATTTGTTAAAATGCAATTTTTACTATATGTTATTCTTCATTATTTTTAGAGGTAAACGAGTTGCTTACAGCTGTTTTGGACAAGTAACAACATTAAATGGTGAACCGGAGGAGAGAATAACAATTATTGCAAATGGTGTAAATAATTGTTCGCAATATTCTGAAGAAGCTACCTCTGAACGGAACGGTCACTTTCGAATAAGAGGCTTACAACCATACTGTCTCTATGACGTTCAAGTGAAATCTTGTTTAGATGAAAAGCGTCCAATTGAAAGAGCAGCTCCATCATCAGTTAATGTTTTGGTAAATATTATTCAACTCGAGTGAAGTTAGCAATAACTATCCAGCAGTAGAGAAGTTTTTAACTCGATAATAGATGTTCTTAATGTCAAAAATACCAATCGTGGGTTTTAACTTACCAAAGTGATTTGTTTTATTTTTGTTACTGACCTTGATCAGCACATACTGATTTTTTAAAATTTAAACAAGTAATTGTACCTATTTAAAATTTGGTTACATAAAAAATGTTTAATTTGGCACATAGGTTCCCTTAGTAACAACATTAATTTATCTGTTATAGTCAGTAATGTTCAACATTGATTTTTTTTCTGGAGCATTATAAATTGCACTTACATTCTAAAATTATTCATTTAGAGTTATGAAAGAAATTATTTTTGTTATTCATTAATCATTAACAATATTAATTGACACAAATTCCTGCACAGTACTGATAAATAATATTTTGATTGTGTATAGAGCTCATCAAATCTGTAGCTGGTTCGGCACTGCTTACTACACAAGGCTACTATTTAATAATTAATTTCGTGTACAATAATTATTTTTGTAGGTAACAAACCATGATGTACAGAATATCAAATTCACAATATTCAGATCTATTCCAAATACTGACATTCTAGTAAGAATTTTTTCGGAAAACCCCGATGTTTATAAGAATCTTAAAGTGAAATTGACAAGAGAATCGTCACCTTCTACTGTTGTTCATACTACTAAAATTGACAGTTCTAGTTACAAAATATCTAAGGAAAATAACGCAGGTGTTCTTGTACACATTCCATCAGTACCGATGGATAACAAGCTATATTCCATATATTTAGAAACTGGAACTTCAGCAAGCAGAATCAAAGCTCATACATATTACTTCACAGCAAATTCTTCTTTTAAGTATGTTAATATGGAATACCTCACTAAAACTAATGCAATTGAGCAAAATATTAAACAAACATCCATATGGACTCTACTCTTTATATTTGGAGGTTTAATTGGTGTTTATAATATGGAAGTTACTTTACAAATTATTAAAGATCAATTATCCAAATTAAATTTAGGAAACCTTAATACCATTATCAATAAATTGAGAAAACCATCTGGAAATGATTTTGTTTTAGATACAAATGAAATCGACCAAATAGTACAGAATATTAATGCACCAAAACGCAAGGTTAAACAACGTAAAATATAATAATAAATTGTGTTAAATTTTAATTGAAACGTCACGTATCAGGAAAATTTTTAGTGTAACTAAAATCAATTTATGAACTGTATAGTTTAATTAATTTATTGTTGCATATTGTTAATAAAACTTGAGTATACATGTGTTTTTTATATCAACATATCACTTTCTTATACACACATGACGATGGCCCGACGTAATTTCTTAATCTGACATCTACTAGAACGAGACGTATTCTCTGACATTTTATTCAAGTATATAAATCAGCGTTCTATTCTGATTCCCATAATCGATTCCATATGATTCTAGCTTTATTTTTACTATATACATGATTTCCGTACATTTGACAATCATTCTGGCAACCATATGTTAAAGTGCTTGCTCTAAATATTATTATGGTGTCTTGTGATGTTCCATGTTTTCTTAATATAACAAAACAATCATTTTGCGTCTCAGATTAAAATATGCACAATTTTCAAAAAACATGGTTCTATCACAACTGAATCTGATCATTTTGACATCTTGATTTAAAATATACATGTCATTATTGCAGCATTTGAGTGTCCAAATATATTTATTATGTGCAATCAAGTCGATATCTTCTCTTTTTACGTTTATTAAACCAACGGCAATTTTTACGTAAACTTACAATGAAAAAATTTGCAAATTTCCTATTATTCTAACCATTTTTTCAAATCATCTTCAATCTGTTTCCAGTTAGTATGTCTGTTAATACAAATAGATTTTATGGGTTGTTTCTGTAGTTATTTTATAGATTAAAATTTCATTTTTGATGTATCCAGTATTGTTCTTAATATTGAAATGCAACATAGCTTACCTCTAACCCCATCCATTGCTTTGCTGACGATAGCACTCTTCACTGTAGTTGATCTCAGTCTACTCATAGTGATTATCCACCTTCTATGTCAAATCAAGAAATTAAAGCTGAAATGGCAAATTCAATCAACAAAGACATTCAACGTATTCTCGAATGGGGAAGCAATAATCTAGTTAAATTTAATGCTAACAAAACTCAGTGTTGCCTTGTGTCCGCCACAAAAGATCGATCATTTCCTGTTGTAAGTATGAATCGCTCAGTTCTTAAGTTTTCAGACTCGATTACTCTGTTGGGCATGACTGTATCTTCAAATCTCTCATGGGTTGACCATCTTCTGTCAGCTAGCAAAACAGCTGCTCGTAAAATAGGCTTTTTGTACAGGTCTCAGCAGTACTTTACCTCTCGACGACTCCTTCTGCTGTATAAGGCCCAAATTTAGCCTTATCTGGAATATAATTCTCACCTCTGGGTTAGTGCTCCCCAATACGCTCTCGATACCGTTGATCGTATTCAAAAGAGAGCGATTAGGCTTATAAATGACCTGTCCTTAACTTCTCACATACAGTCCCTTGAGCATAGAAGATGGTTTCAGTTCTTTCTTTGTATTATCGTTATTACAACGGGTATTGTGCTGCTGAATTATATTCTTTGATATCATCTCGGGCTATCTTTGCGAGAAACACTTGGTTCGCTCATTCACATCAACAGTATGCAGTACAAATCTCCACTTGTACCAAACGGGCGCAATCCACATTTGTCTACACGGCTTCTAAACTCTGGAATGATCTCCCTAGTTCCTGCTTTCCTCCCACTTATGGTATGAGAAAATTTAAGGTAGCTGTTCATAGGCATTCATTGTCCCTCTATCCATCCTCCTTGTGTTCCTGAGTGCTTTAGCACGATAGGCCAAATTTAGCCTGTTTAGGTCCACAATCAAAAAAAAAAAATTAAAGTCAAGTCAGATATTTAGTGTACTACCGAGTCATTTTTCTAATTTATTGAGCAAAAGTGTTTCTATGACCACCACAAAATAGGGACTAAAATAACGTATGGAAATAATTTTGGAGGAAAGAAGGGGTAATGCAAAAATGTGTAGATGAAAACAAACCAGTGGCGACCATCTTGGTGCATAAATATTGGCATTTTCTACATTGTGTTTAATCGTGTCACTTGAAAATCTATTTAAAAAAACCAGTTTCATTGGGGAAAGGTCTAGCTATATTGGCGTAATGGGAATACACTAAATTTTATTGTATTAAATGCCATTCTGTATACGCTGTATTGAAAATCTTTATAGATACAGTTTTTCAATTGTTTGGTTTTTGCAAGGTCAGGTTGTAAACTATCCAAGCATTTTTTAACTGTTATGAAAGATGCATAGTAGGGAAACTAAACTGGACATTGGCGTTATTTTCAACAGGGTTGCAGAATGATGTTAGATAAAAAAATAAGCGTTGTTTACTATTTACTTCACTAGCAATTGTACGCTATATTTTCATTTATTTATCTATTGTTTCCTGCAAAAATCAAAATACATGAAACGAAAATTGTCAACTATTATGTTACCACGCAGGTTTATGTTAAAATTAAAATTAATTCTGTAATTTCTAAATTACTCTACAATTTGAGATTTTTCAGTGAATGTTCCCGAAGTTTGCAATATGTGTTCATACACTCAAATAAACGGTCTTAGCTTCACGGTTTTTGGATGTTTGGTTTGGTTTTTTACTAAAAAGGTTAATACCACAAATTAAAATACTTATCTTTTTTGGGCTTTTTATTTTTATATTAAAGTTATACAACGTAAACGTTTGATAACACTTACAGTTATCTCCCTCAATAGTAATATTGTCTATTAAAATTGTTACAGATGTTGAAATAATTTTGTGAAATTTGAAAAATTGAAAACAAGCCTGTTATTAATATAAGTTTGATAAACGTATAAAACTGGAATACAATTTTAATAAAGAATAACTAGATCAATAAAAAATGAAATATGGTTAAACTGCCTTGAAAATGACAAATCAGAACACCCTCTAACGGTTGGGCTAATGGTGAAAAATATCGTAACAAAAAAAGAAATTTAATCAAATTATGATGTAAGTGTAAAGTTGTGAAAAACTTTAATTTGAAATTGATAAAAGCATTCACAAATATAAACATGACATCAATTAAAAGAATCCAGTTAAATCTTGCAAATATACCATTAAGAACCCAAAAAAGATAGGTATTTTAATATGTGTAATAATGGTGAAAGTTTACATTTTCATATGTTAATGCCACAAGTTTCTATAACATTGTTTCGAAGACTCAAAATGAGAAAAACATAAACTGTGTCGTTTTAAATCAATATTCACTTATCTCTAGTGTTTATATATCCATTGATAGTAGGGGAAATGTGCCCAATATATCACCCATTTCATTAATTATTATTTATGAGGTAAATATCTAGTAAAAAATAATAGTATCGCGTATTCTATGAACTTTATTAATTTTCTAACAGTAACAAAAACTTACAAAACCATAGAATATGTACATAAAGAGAAAACAAAAAAATCTTAAAATTGCCATTTTTTATTTTTTAAAATAATATTCCTAATATTGCATAGTGTGATGTCCTAATATCGCATAGTGTGATATTAGGCTTTCGCTTTATTAATTTTAGTAAAAGATAAAAAATAAAACTACTGGTTTGAATTTTTTACAATTTATCCTTCTAAACAAAGGTCTCATAATTATCAGAACCCGAGCATTCTTCATGGCACCATACACGACATTTAATGCATCTTATCCACGGTTCTCCTTTTTTTTCGCCTAAATAAGTTTGGTTGCAATAAGGACACTCACTATCTTCATCTGTGGAGACAGTCAACGGCTCATCTATTTCTTCGTCACTTGATTCTGAAGACGCATCTGACACCTTCTTTTTCTTTCCTTTTGCTTCGTTAAGGTGGTGCTTTTGACTTTGAATTTACATTTCTTTTAACGCTTTTGCTTGTTTTTACTCCTTTTTTTCTTTCCTTTTGTGCAATATCTTGAGCCAACTGATCCTTGTATGGTGAACTTGTAATTACTGCAGCGGGACGGCTTGGTCGTCCCCTACATTTAGCACTGTGAGTTTTTGGTTTTATAGAAGGAAGCGGGCTAATGTGAACAGGCAATACTCTAGGTGAATTAGGGCTGCCTGGTGTTGACTGTTCTGAGACAATTTTTTGGCAAATATAGCTAGGTCCTGGTTGCTTAATAGCAGCGACAGTTAGCTGAATATTACTAGGTTCAGACTGCTGAATATTATTAACAGTAATTGATGGATTGCTACTAGGTACTGACTGTTGAAGGTATATGTCTGACTCAGTTTCGAGAGCAATACACTCATGATCTTAAAAAATATTGCGGTTTAGTGGAAATAATCCGGTTTTTCTGAAACCATTTTCTGCAGTAGCAACTGTTGCTGCCTTATTTATAAGCTTCACCTAAAAGTTTTCCTATTTGGTAAATTTTGCTTTAACCAAGATTCTATAGATTGTGCATAATAAGTCTTAAAAGGAGTCGTAAATGCCTTATCGAGAGGCTGCATTTTGTGAGAACAATGAGGTGGTAAACTTACAATATGTACCCCATTATCTCGTGCCAACTCTAGCGACGGCAGATTTCGCGTATGCGAGTAATGGCCATGTAATATCAAAACCACTGGATCGTCTCTTGTTGGCTTAACATTTGCTAAAAATTGTTCCTTAAACCATTTTTGAAAACTCTCTGCCTCAATCCATCCAGATTTATGGCACGCTGCTATACTTCCATTTGGGGTGCCGTCCAATAACTCTGGTTTCATATTTTTCCTAGGGAATACTAAAAGGGACGGGATATAATGGCCCGTTGCGCTCATACATGTAACCATCGTTACTAAGGAACCTCTCTCTGCAGAGGAAATTGCTCCAACTTGACGTTTGCCACGTAGAGATATCACCTTACTGGTTTTGTGTTGTACAACGGTTAAACCAGTTTCGTCGCAATTGTACAATTTATTTGGAGAATTTTTAATAAGAGTATAAAGAGGCTCGTACAAGTCAAAAAAGGTTTTTACGTTCTCTTTTGTAAATCTGGTAATTCTTTTTAAAAATGTGGCCTGTGGTTTTCTTAAACTAAGCCGTGGATGCCTTTTCCTAAATGAATGCAACCACTTCCATCCTGCTTGCTTCATCTTGTTTGCGAAATGGGTGCTGAAGTCCATTTTTTTCTGCTAACTGGAATGCCATTCTTTTTATGTCTTTTGCCGTTAGTCCATAAAACCGAGATTCCATTTCCAAACAGTATGTTACCAATGATTCTTCTAATCCTATATCAAGTGTAGGTTTTCTACCAAGCTTTATGGATACCAGCTTATTTTCATCCTCTTAGCACTGTTTACCTTATCCTTTCGCATCGATTTAGGGACACTAAAATGCTTCGATGCACGTAACAGGCCCATTTCTTTAGCTCTAACACTTAATATTGCTTGTTTCATATTTTCAGTCGACCACTGTTTCCTTTTTTTAGGCGGCATCTGTAATTAAAAATTTCCCTGTACTTTAATCTACATCTAATTATAGGTATTCCTAATATCGCACAGTGCGATATTCTGGCGTGAGTAAGTGGGCGATATTAGGCAAATTTCAGAAAAAAAGTATATTTTTATTATTGTTGAAACAAGCCACTCAATTAAAAATCAAATTATAACTAGTGAAACTATAACATTCAATAATGTTTCCGTAAGTGTTATATTATAAAAAAAACTTACCGTTACTAGTTACATATAGTGGTGAAAATAACCTCAAAAAAACTTTTACCGCGTAAAATATTTCAATACTTCACGAACCAAAGATACTCGTGGTTATCACTATCGCTTCTTACTTTACACTAACATCTGAACCTGTCGATTGTGTTTAGACGCCTGCAGGCCGTTTGATGCAGTGGCGTAGAAAAATATTATGGTGTGCGATATTAGGACACTGTACGGTATTAGGCACAGTTCCCCTATTAATTTGGCCTAAATTCTTCAATGCCAAGGCTTTTAAGGTACTATTGGCCATTGAATCATTCTTTTTATTTGAACTTTGTTCATCTAAGTAGGTAAAATGATTATTGACAAAATAATCCTGAAACTTCAAGAAATTCAAAATATCCTGTTCATTTGGGTACACCAAGGTGGCGGGTTTTTGTACTATACATCAGTACAGGGATATGGGGTTTTGTTTCTCCATTACAATTCTATCCCCCAAGGAAATAACAATCTGTTTCTTTTTTTATTGACTGATTTCCGTGATATGTTTTACTCTTTACTTACATGATTTAATTATGGTTTAAAGTTATTAATGAACACCGTTAAATGTGTTAAACGCTTGGTAAACGACTGTACTAGTTTAAAAAGTAGTATATACACTCTGAAGCAAAGTGAAATTTTTCCCTTGATGCGTTGCACCACTTAGGTTTCGACATCCGGGAACAAATTATACTGTGGAAAAATTATGCATTTCGGTCCCCTGAAGTATACTAACTATACACTATAAAGATTTTTTTTAATACAATAATCCTCCGGTTACATAGCGTTAATGCTAATGGGTTTCAGTGCGTCACACTATTATGCAAGGTTATATGCCTACAGGAAAAATATCACTTCCGAAGTGATACCTTGAATCAATTTTCACAGTTCTATGAACGTACTATAGGTGTCCAAGAAAGAACTAATGTCATATCCTAATCGCAAATAACTCATTTCGCTTTATTAAGAATAACGGCGATTATAGTAAATGCTTATTGATTAAAATTGATTTATTAAATCATGATTCAACAAATCAAGTGTTAAATAATTTAACACAACGAAGCCGATAAGTCACATAGTTTAGTAGTAGTTTTCTCAGATTGATCTAACAATACATTGTCTAAAAACAAATGTTTTAATTAATAATCATAGACAGTGCATTCCATTTAAAATGAGCCACTCTGAAAATTGAGTTGATTTGGGCCTGTAAAAGAATAGTTAAACACTTTGGTTTTTAGGAGGACACATTTTACGTAAAAACCAATCGCCCCTCCTCACACAACTCTCGTCAAAAATTTCAAATGGGAAAGGTAGCAAGTAACATCCATTTGAAAGTTCTTTCGATTCTGTATTCAGCACTGTGATATTTTTGACACTAAACAATAAGCAATTTCAGAAACTAATAAATTAGGTACTTTTTTTAATTTTTTACTTATAATTCCAAACAAAAAGGTAAAACCAAACAGAAAAATGCACTTTATCAAACGTTCAACCTGATAACTATTCAATCAAACTAAACAAAATAAAAATTTCAGATAGATAGCTTAAAGTGTTTATAAAAAACGGTTTTCAACTTTATCGCTAAGTTACTGCTAAATAAATAAGCTTTTGATGTGTTGGTCAACATTATTTTGGATTGTTAGCTGCATTTTATTATTAGTGTTACCTTTTGCCCCGTTTGAACGCGAGTTATTTTTTTTTTGTTGTATTAAAAATGGTCTATACACTTAAAGAGCAGATTGAAATAGTATGTTTGTATTACGAACATGGAATATCAGCTAGTGTCGGTGCTCGTGTTTTTAATGAGAATCATCCAGGGACATATGAGGCATAAATACGTTTTGGAATTGTTAAATACCTAAATTCATGGTAACGTTAATAACAGGAAACATAAAGATTCAGGAATAGCCAAGAACGAGGGCATTAATATTGCAGTTCTTGGTAGCAGAGGTTCTATAGAAAGGCCTTCCAATGGGGGAACGTTGAAATCTAAAGTCTACGAGATGCAGCCAACTACTTGAGTTAATTTTCAGGTTGAAATTATCAGGTGCTGTTGGCTAGTAACCACTGATATTCTTCAGAATGGAAGCAGAAGCTCGTTTATATCATAGCATGCGAGTTAAAAGTGCTCAGTGTTGTAACAAACTTTTCATGTCATGTTGAAATTTGCAATAATGTAGGCAACTTCGTTCATTTTCGTGTCATATAAATTGCATACCTTATTGGCTGAAAATATGCATTAAAATTATTTTCGTACTGTTTGCACTTACGGTCCAGGCAGGTCATGCGCAATGCTTTCATTAGCATCGTTTTTGGTAGATGATGATTAAAAGCATCCATTTTGTTCTCTTAAATATTTTGTGCTGTATGGTTTTTGCAGTAAGAGCTGTTTGAACCTATTTTACATTGTTTGAGATGTTTACCTTTTTTAGGCACTTTAATTTTTACGGTAACTTTTCCTTTTTGCGTATTTTCATTGTACAACTAAATTTGCCGTTAAATGTACGCTATACGTTTCAATTGATCGAGGATGGCGCAGTGAAGGTTTGTTGCTATGCAGAAGAATTATAAACAAATGGTACCTTAACCCGTTTAAATCAACCAAGTTTGGCTGATTTCTAAAGGAATTTACGTATTTGGGATCAACAAGTATCAAAACCCTGTTATATTTCCATTTCAAGAATTATTGCACAACCAAATTTGAAAGCGCGTATTCAGCAGAATTTAGTAACCAGGAACAGTATAACAGTGACAACCAATAAGTAAACGTACTGCCGGTATTCCATTTCTAAGCATTAATCCATAATTAATTTTTAAGTTAATCCAGATTTACTAACATTACTATTTATCTACTATTTATCTACTTTATAACTTGATTTGAAGATATATATTATATATATATATATATATATATATATATATATATATATATATATATATATATATATATATATATATATATATATATAATAAACCTTGTTATTGTTTTTAGTTTTAAATTTATTACATTTAAGGTTTACTTGTTTTCATAAAATAAGTAAAATAAGAGGCTACATCCATGTTGGAAAGCGAACATATCTAATCACAATTAGTTTTAAATTAAAGAAAATCAAAATTTTAAGAATCAGGCCCATTTAATCTCCGACTGACTAAAAGGCTCAAAATCTTCTAATTGACATTAGAAGTATAAATAATATTTGGGGTGAATTAATAACCACAACACACCCTTATTTCATCCTTTTTTTTAAATATTACAGTGTGAACATTTGATAAAGTAAATTCTTCTGTTTTGGAATTAAATAAAATATTAAAAAAGTAATTTCATTTATTGATTTAACAATCTCACAGCATATACAGAAATGAAAGACCTTTCAAATAAGAGGACAGTTGACTGTCTTTCCTATTCGAAATGCTTGACATGAGGGTTGTTGTGACGAGGGGGTGGTGATTTTTACATAAAATGTGTCCCCCTTAAAATTAAACGACGTGTTTCACGATTTTTTACAGTCCGAATATTAACTTATCTATGCCGAGTAGCTCGCTTTAACGACAATGCTTGCATGCACAGACGCACAAGTTTGGTTCGTTTTTTTAGTAAACCGTTACAAAACAATTAGTGTACTTTATTTAACCTAATATGCAAAATATACTACAAACTATAAAACGTGGAAGATTTTATACAGAAAATATTTAAACTAACTCCTTTTACTTATCATAACTGGATTTTTGTATCGAAACCATCCAACCAAGGTGTTGGTTTACAAAATCCTGTGAAAAAATTAAACGTGTAAATATCAGGCACATGAAAACGTTGTTTCTAACCAAACTTCTTTTGAAAATAAGGAGACTAAGACATTACTACAGATACTTAAGCCAAGAATCCCAAGATGTTTTCAACGCTTGCACCAAGGACTATGTTCTTCCTTATCAACATAGCAGTAAACCAGTTTGGCCTCTTGCTAAAATCATAAATCAAAACATTTCCAAGACAGCCTTCCCTTCTCTAACGACTGATAAAGAAGCACTATCCGCCTTCAAAACAAGAGCAGATCTATATGCCAAACAATTTTTTGCTAATTCTGCATCTAATCCGTCTCTCAACGTTCCCCAACCAACAATACCAACTTTACTTCATAAGATAGCAAAAATTACGTTTAATGTCAAAATAGTCAAGAAGTTTAGAGGTCCTAATGGTATACCGTCTATTGTGCTCTTAAATTTGCCCCTATTCACCAGTTTCTTTCAAATTACGCACGATAACAGTACTCTACCACTTCATTGGAAATTTGATAGCGTGCATTCGATACCTAGGGGTTCCAAAAGGGTAACTACAGACCTTTATCTTTACTTTAAATGTTACGACGACAATGAAGTGCATTAAGTCTTACTTCAAGAAATACTTCGAGAATAACTAGATATTGAATGACTGGAACTATGAATTTCGACAAGGTAGATCTAAAGATTCTTACGTTGTTGGTCTAGACATATATTTCGGCAATGTTTTATACACTACACTTCTTAACAAGCTTTCAGCCTATAATCTACCCCAAATACTATTTGCATGAACCGTAGATTTCTTATTTAATTGAAATATCTATGTCGTACTCGATGGACATTCTTTTAACATATTCAAAATTAATGCAGTAGACTTTCAGGACGTAGTAACTACATTATTCCTCCATCACACAAGCATCCTACTCTTTTCCACCAACAATCTAATTCACAGCTATTCAGGTTTTATTTAGCGCCTACCTAAAGAAATCATCAAACCCCCGGTCTACCTTCATGTCCGGTCAAGCCCTAGAAAACGAACGATTTAACCTAAGCATATTCCATCTCTGGCGTCATCAGTTGCCAAAGTGTAAGCTTCTTCTTCCGGGTTAGGAAATTTTTCTCTCTAGCCACCTTGTATCTTATGAATCAGACGTAGCCTGACAGACTTAACCTGGAGCACTGCGCACATATTTGGCGATGGAATACGATGGATCCCTGTCATTCTTAACACTATAGATCCGGTTTATTAACTGCATATTACCATGAATTCTACTTTTCTGAGACGCCTCATAGAAAATCGTTGTGAAGGTTCGTTACGTAAGTAACGAAGTTTACAGAATAAAAGGAATAAGTGGATGATAAGCATAAAGTTGCTGCCCAAAACGAAGACCATATTCCTAATTTAGATTATCAGTAAAATATAAATGTGTAAAGTTGCGGTATATGAGATAAACCAACTCTTAAGTGGTCACTACTTAGGAATTAGTTAAATTCTATTTATCGAACCAAATTAACATTTTGGATATAGATCACTACTTGAGTACCTAACCAACACACAAAGGAACATCCGAAATTTGCCAAGTTGGTCTAAACATACAGATTCACAAATACGGACGCTTCACTGCCCGTAACTGGGTATCGACAACTCTCTTGTTCATAACGAACATTCCTGGATTCAATCGAAATCGACTGTTACCAACTGGGTTTCACTAACACACATACTAAGAAAATTATTACGAATGTAATTGAGCGTCCATATACAGACGCCAGTTTGCAAAGTATAGCCAAATTGATGGACGCAAAAATGATATATATATATATATATATATATATATATATATATATATATATATATATATGCCTCCGCTTTCAGAGGTGATAATGTTCATCAATATTTTTGGTGAATAAACATTGAATTTTTCGGTTTCTGGCCAAAAACCTATCTTGAGCTAATTAAAGCCTCGGGAGCAAGTATTTCATAAAACACACATTAGCTGCATTTACGGCTACCTTAGCAGACGCACCGCGGTTAATGATCTCCACGTATTTTAATTATAACAGCGCATATACCGAAAATTATACAGAAGCGTTGTTATCACCTCCTAAGAGATTGCAACACTGTTGGAGGCGAAAACGTCACCCCAGTATCTGATCATACCCATCGCTTACCCCCATATATGACTCCAAAAATCAAAATTTTCGCCTCAAGAAATCTGTATTCCTATGATTACCCTCAGCGCATATATATATATATATATACAGGGTGTATTTTAAAATCACCGATAAACGAAAACTGGAGATTCTATGATTCAAAATAAGACAAAAATTATCATGAACGCTTTTCCGAAAATGCTTCCTAACCTAACCTAAACAGGTTGATTAAAAAATAATTTTTTTAAGATTCCTCAAAAACTACAAAAGGTATTTTACACTGAGATTTGGTACACCTAAATGTCTAATTAAGTACAATTAATCAGGTGAGTTTGAGTCAACTGGCTCTATCCAGTGGCGTAGAATATGTTAAGTTAATCACTTTAAGTAAAAAAAAAGACGTCCCTACTTTTTTTGAAGAAATATTTTTTTGTTAAATTCAACATTTAATTCTGCAAATAAAATCATACTTAGTATTTTTTTGATTCGGCACCCGAATTTTGAAATATTTTGCGTTAACATAAACGACTACATTATTCAGTAATAACTAAATTAAATAAATCAGAGATTGCTTTGCATTTGACAGTTACGTATCTTATGTTTGCTAAAATAGTTGCATTTACGCGTGTCTTGTAATTCATTGTTTGTGTCTAATTATTGTGAAAAAATGAATTATTCCAAACGAGAACTGGTCGATATGCATTTATGTTGTGGTAATACTACTTGCAATGCTCGTGCAGCTGCTCGACTTTATGAACAAAGATTTCCAAATAGAAGACATCCACATCATACTACGTTTAGAACCGTTCATCGTAACTTGTTAGAGTGTGGAAGTTTATAAAGGAAAGAAAATTCCGGACGAAATGCTCGTGTACCAGTTGAAATTGAGGAACAAATTTTAGATAGAGTTTATGAAAATTCATCAATAAGTACGCGTGAGTTAGGTTTAGAATTTGGTGTGTCGCATAGCAAGTCTTAGAAAGTTTTACGAGAACAAAGTTTACATCCCTTTCACCTACAAAAAGTGCATGCATTATTGCCTGCTGACCATCCTCGTCGAATGAATTTTTGCGAATGGTTTTTAAATAAAAATGCGAAGATGTACAATTTGTTAGAAACTTATTGACCATTAAAGAGTGTATTTTTTCCCGAAATGGAATAATAAACTTGCTTAATTCCCACAAATGGTTAGATGAAAATCAGCATCCAACTGTAGTTACAGCTCACCAACATAGATTTAGCGAAAATATTTGGATATGTATACTAGACGATCACCTAATCGGACCTATCCGTTTTCCTCAAAGACTTACTGGCGAATTCTATTTAAATTTTTTGAGAGAAAATTTGCCAGAATTGTTTGACGACGTACCCTTAGATGTTAGAATGAACATGTATTTCATGCATGATGGTGCACCACCACTTTCTACACGAAACGTCAGAGATTTTTTAAATGCATGGTTCCCTGGACGTTGGATTGGACGAGGAAGTGAAGTACCGTGGCCGGCACGATCGCCAGATTTAAACCCATTGGATTTTTTTGTGTGGGGGTATCTGAAAACTCGTGTCTATTCTGTTCAAATTGATAATCGAGAGCAACTTTGGAATCGCATACAGATGGCATGCGATGAGATTAGGGCTATGCCACAAATTTTTCAGGGTGTTAGGTTTCATTTGCTAAGAAGAATACAAGCTTGCATTCAAAAGGAAGGAGGACATTTTGAACAATATGTATAAAAATAATTATTATTTTGTTTTTGATTCCTTCAATATCTCTTTAATAATGTACCTAATAGTTAACTGCGTTATTTTTTGTAAAATAAAAAAAATTTGATTTTTATTGAATAATGTGGTCGTTTATGTTAATGCAAAATATTTCAAAAACGGGGTGCCGAATCGAAAAAATACTAAGTATGATTTTATTTGAAGAATTAAATGTTGAATCTATCAAAAATATTTCTTCAAAAAACCAGGGGCGTGCGTTTTTTTACTTAAACTGATTAACTTAAAATATTCTACGCCACTGGATGGAGTCAGTTGACTCAAACTCACCTGATTAATTGTATTTAATTAGACATTTAGGTGTACCAAATCTCAGTGTAATATATTTTGTAGTTTTTGAGGAATCTTAAAAAACCTTAAAAAAGTATTTTTAATCAACCTGTATCTCGGTTAGGAAGCATTTTCGGAAAAGCGTTTAAGATCATTTTTGGCTTATTTTGAATCATAGAATCTCCAGTTTTCGTTTGTCGGTGATTTTAAAATACACCCTGTATATATATATATATATATATATATATATATATATATATATATATATATATATATATGTAGTGTATCTTGTCGTTAAAGCGAAAGGACGTGTTTAAGGTAAATAGTATTTAGGATTGCTAGAGCATTAAATTTCTACGAAAAATACGGTTCCTTTAAACCCATGCCAGATACGATTGTTAAAACTCAAAATCGTAAAGTAAACTTAAAGCGCAAGTACCACTGTTTCGTCTAAGGTTTGAACTCACACAGGTAAACATATTGCAATAACAATAAAAAAACCGCTGCAAATTGTATCAATACTTCCACATCGGTTTTTTGTAAATAACTCGAAACCGATTAACTTTACAAAAAAAATTACAAGATGCTTTTCGATCAGAAATTTTATTTTCTATATAATAACACATTTCAAAAAAATCGTGTGGACGGGTTTCAAAATCGAGTTTTTTGGAAATATTTCGAAAATGACAAAATTTTCGAAAAACACTTTTTGTGAGTAATTTTATTTCCTATCTAGTGGTATTTTCACTTTTTAAATATGTTAAGTAGTTCCGGAGATATTTAGGAAAAACCGGTTTTTTAAAGTGACGGTTTTTTGCTAATATATTGTAAGCCGTTTGTTGTACAGAACAATTATAGGGACAAAAAATACAATTATATTACTAATCACATATTAAAAGGAAAAACATCTAAAAAAATAAAAATTTGCAACAGGGGTACTTACCTCCTAATTTTACCCCTTTCCCCATACCCCACTGACCCCAAAACAATCAGTCGCTTTGGGTAGTTGACATCTATATGAGTGCCACATTTAAGTTGATATATTAAGTCCTTCGAAAGTGATGGAGTACACACACAGACAAGATTTTTCTTGCTCAAATTTTGTTTTTAGACGTTTTCGAACATTTTAAAGCGATTGAGCAAATAAAAATTTTTGAAATTTTTTTAAGCGATACAGTACTTCCCATTCGTTGTATGTGGAAATAATATAGAACTAAGGAAATTACTTATTTTATCCCTCGATAGCGCGGGGTGTAAAACAATCCTAAATACGTAGTTGTAACAGTAGGATAAAATATAAGACATGCCAGATGTGATTCATAAAAATGTACAGCTCTGTAGACAATATTGAATGTTAAAAATGAGTAACTACTAAACGTAACAATACGAACGTATCGGACAGAACAGGCTACAAGGGACGTTCAAGGCTGAAACAGTTGCTGATGATAGTGCAAGGAAAGAATTCGAAATTGCGAATGCAATGAATGAAAGGCAGCTTAATATTCTGTGTGTATAGGAGACAAGGCGCAATGGAAAGGGTGCCGTGGAGATGAAGGCTGGCAGCTTAGTACTATGGTCAGGAGTTGAGACTTGAGACTGAAATGCATGGCGCTGTTAAACAGTACGAATTCGAAAACTATTTCTAATTGCATCCTATGCACCGATGAATAGAGAAAGAGACCAAGAGTGTGAGAACTGGAATGATGCAGAGAACGTGTTGAACGTATGTAAGACAAACAAAAGTATGGTGATATTGGGAGATATGAATGGATGGGTGGGTGTACAGAGAGAACATACTGAACGTGGCCTGGGAAAGTTCCGAGACCAAAGAGACAATGAAAATGGTGAACGCATGGTAAACGTCTGTGGGGAGAGAAACCTGTTTGTCTAACACGTGGTATAAGCATTATAATGTGCATATGTATACATGTCAAAGAGGTGAATCTAAAAGTATGATTACTTGATAGTGTATGATGAACGACTTAGAAACCTGGTGAGAGATATAAAAGTCCAGAATTAGGGTAGATAAACTAATAGATAATGGTACGAGAATGAAATATGTAGATGATGTGAGTACAGAGTTGAATGAGAATGAAGCAGTGTGGAATGATCAAATAAAAGACAATGACGTTGAATGTGCATGGTAAGCTTGAAAGACTGCGTTGTCAATTGTGACGTGCATATATGTAGAAGAACGACTATAGGTAGACAGAAATAGTGGGCTTGGTGGAATGAATCGGTAAAAAAGTACAGATTAAGAAACCGACGAGGCAGTGAGAGAATAAGTACAGAGGAAGTGGTGACTGTGGAAGGAGAGAAAATGGGTCAAAAATCAAAGCGTGGCCCAAAACAGAACGCTGCAGGAGTGATGAATAAGAGCAACGAAATAGTATGGGACGATTATGAAGTGAGGAAATTCTGGCAAGAGTATTTAGGAAAGCTGTACAGTAGTGGGAAAAATAACACTGAAAAGTTTAATAAGGAAAATGTGAAACTGAGGATATTGGATTAAATGAGATACAGAAAACGGTATGCCTTAAATGTGGAAAAGTGACGGGTGATTGGAAGAACGCGAACATTGTACCACTGTATAAGGGTAAGGGGAACAATAGGAACAGAGGAATACGTTTGCTCAGTGTACCTGGTAAAGTATTTGGAAGAGTACTGATTGATAGAGTAACTACCCAAACTAAGATCTGGGATGTGCAAGGTGGCTTCAGCCAGGGAGAGGATGTGTTGACCAGATGGTTGCTCTCGAGCAGGTGATCGAAACGTGTTTAAGTATAATAAAGAATATGTACTGTGCGTCTGGAAAAAGCATATGACCGAGAGAGTAAGGAGAAGCTGTGGGAAATATTAAATGAATATGGCGTAAGTAAAGGTTTAATAAACGGAATAAGGGCAGTATGTAACGGTAGCCAGACATGTATTAGGATGAGGGGAGGTGTGAGTGAATACTTTAATATTGAGCAAGGAGTTGCGACAAAGTTGTGTGATGCCATCGTGGTTGTTCAATGTATTCATGGATAAATGTGAGTGAATACTTTAATATTGAGCAAGGAGTTGCGACAAGGCTGTGTGATTCCATCGTGGTTGCTCGATGTATGCATGGATAAATGTGTTAGACAAGCATGTACCGATACAAATGGTGTAATGGTTGGCGACGTAAATGTACGAGTTCTGGTGTATGCAGATGCCAGTTTTATTAAGTGATATTGCGGATGAGCTACAAACTGCTCTGAGGAATTTTAATATAGTCTGTGAGAGCATGGACCTAAAGGTAAACGTGAACAAAACAAAGATTGTGGTGTTCAATCGTGAAGGTAAAAAGGAGAGTCGAGTATTTACTCTGCATGATGAAACTGTGGAACAAGTGGACGAGTTAGTATGTCTGCGTAGAATTTCCACTGCAGATGGTACAATGGATAGCGGGATTGGACAACGGATCAATGCTGGAAGGAAAGTGTTTGGAAGTATATGGACGATAATGAAAAACGAAATCATGTGCGTAGCTGCGTGTTTGTCCCGTCAGTACTGTATAGAAGTGAGACATGGGTATGTCAAAGAAAGCACGAAAGTAAAGTAAATGCCGTGGGCATGAGAGTCCTGAGAAGCACGTGCGGTAAAACGAGAAGGGATAAGATGAAGAATGAGTGTATAATGAAGGAATGTGGCGAAGAAAAGACGATTAGAGATAGGTATGGAAGTAACGTTGGTTTCGTCACATCCAAAGAATGAGCAACGAATGATTAACAAAGCAAATTTATGTGGGTGAAGTTAGAGGTAAGGCCGAGCTTGGTAGGCAGCGTAAAACTTGGCTAAATGCAGTAGAATATACGATAAAAGAAAGATAAGGAGTTTTAAAAATTAAAGGGAATGTCGGAGACGATGTATGAACCATGCGGAAGCTATGGAGGTATGCTGAGATTGGAAAGCATGGAGAATGTTTTAAAGTAAACGAGGCAGGGATTGTTTTGCTTAGCCCGCAAGGGAATGGCGTGAATGTTATTATATAATATATATATATATATATATATATATATATATATATATATATATATATATATATATAATGTTATATATTACAGCTACTCGGGTTGTATTTAACGCCTATCAGAACCTAGACATGTCAACTTTTCTATAGAAATCATCAAACTATCTGCATGTCCGGTAAAGTCCTAGAAAATAAACGAGTCGCTTAGTCTGATTGGTGTCGAATTCGAGCAAGGTACCTGTTGAGATAAGCATATTCCATCTTTGGCATCACCAGGTGCTAAAGACTAGGCTTTTTCTTACGGGTTAGGAAAGTTTTCACTAGCCACCCTGAATATAATTTGTACCTTATAAATCAAATTTAATCTAGACCTCTGATCATATATTTGGGGATAGATCTATCTCACCACACTTATCATACATAAGGTCATCTAAAAAAAAGCTTTCCGTTTTATTAACGATCATACACTGATAAATAATCTGCCTTATCTCAAACACATCCTCTTGTGAGCAATCTCGTTTATGTTATCGCTATTAACATAGCTTCTGCTTTTCTGAGACTCCCCATAAAAAAGCGTTGTGAACGTTCGTTATGTAACAAAATTTACAGAATAAAAAAATAAGTGGATAACAAGCATAAGGTAGCTGCCAAAAACGGTCTTCCTTATTTAGATTATCAATAAAATACAAATGGTACAAATATTATGAGCTAAACCAACTCAAAGTAGTCACTGTTTAGAAATTAGTTAAATTCCTTTTGTCGGATCAAATTAGATTCTGGGTATACATCACCATATCAGCCACTAACACACACTGAGGAACACCGAAATTTGTCAATTTGGTCTAGACATACAGGTTAACGAATCCAGATCCTTTACTGCCGTCAGGTATTGTCATCTCGCCTCAAACCACACTCGACACAAAACGTCTAGGTGTGAAACTCTTCGCGAGAGGGTTAGGATAGGTGAGTTAAGAACAAGCTGATCACTATGTTTAGATGACAAATAAATAAAGGTTGATTCTCACTATCCGTCTTGACGGCGGCAGACAGGCCATCAGGTCTCCGTCAAAATATTATTCAATTTCATGAGCATTGTTTGTTCACACTATTCGTCTATCTGGCGGCCATCCGCTGGCTGCCGGTGATCAACACTGTAGGAAAGAATGTTTTGACGTGTCGGTGACGGTTCATGATGGTAAATAAGAATACGCACATTTCGTCGGTGACCAGCAAACGACCATTATGGATGATGAAAAATTTAATTTTAGTGCAAAATTATGAATGTTTGTTTAATTTGAGGCAGAAAGATTACAGTGACAATAATATTAAAGGTAAAATGTGGAAAACGATCGGTGAGGAATTGGAAGCCCCAGGTAAGTCTTGGAAACTTCAATACCTGATTTCAAATTTCATTAAATTTAAATGTAAACTATAAAGTATATGACTAACTATATCAAATCACACAATTTTAAATCGTTTACTATATATATATATATATATATATATATATATATATATATATATATATATATATATATATATATATGTGTGTGTGTGTGTGTGTGTGTGTGTGTGTGTGAATACTGCTACTAATTTGTCATATTTCGCAAGATAATGATCCTTGTGGGGTGGAGATATAAGTTGTAAATGTTTCCCGTATTTCGTAAGCTCTACTTTGAGCACAAAAAAATTTAGCGACACATTCATTCTATTACTGTGGAATCGGGGGCCTAAATTTGAATTTGCAAAAGTTTCCCCATCACTATTTTTTACATAAACTCCTACATCGACAGCAATAAATTTGTATTCTGCATTCACAAATGCCATAAGAACAATGGAAGATGTTTTTTTTATAATTGAAATATTGGGGTCCGCTATTAGCGGGCGCTTCTATGTGGACGTGTTTACCGTCTATTGCCTCATGACAATTGGGAAAATTCCATATTCTCCAAAAATCATCTGCAATTCTCTTCCAATCATTTTCTTTAGGTGGTGACATTTGCTCCTTCAACATTTTACTGCTTATATCATTGCAAACTTCTTTAATTATAGACCAAACAACAATGATGGTTCAGTTTGAGAGACCAGTTTCGTAGAGCTCTGAAAACTAAAACGTCTGTCTCTGGACAGGCTCCAATGAATAAAAAAAAATGGAAATACGAGGATGACATATTTTCAAGAACGAGGCACAATACCCAATATTTCACTGGAAAATAAATCTGATGAGCCAACAACTGTAGTGGATAATGAAAACGAAAATGAAAGAGAACTAACTTGGGAACAGGGATCGAGTACTGACTTAGAGAATCGACAGATTTTTCAGGTTTCACAATCTGAAAACCGTATTAAGCCTTCCAAGCCTCCCTCAAACCGAAAATAGCAAAAGTATCTCATTCTCAACCCGCCGAATCACCATCAACCGCCTTAATGAAATATATTATAAGCATATTATAAACAAGTATAAGATCAATTAAATGTATGTTATTTTTTGGATGAATACACATTTATAAAAAGCCACTAGTTTGCATACTGAGATTGTTTTGAACAAAATGTAAAACCTTTTAAATGGTTTAGCAATTTAGGGTTGGTACTTATACATTTGCGTTTATTTCACTAATTATTCATTTTTTATCTTGCAAGTAGCATTAAGTTTTAGGCAAATGAATTATTGCATTTATTCCACCAGGTAATTAACCGAAAATGGGAAAACTCTATTGCCCTTTTTGACTCTGTACCCATGTACCATTGCATCGAGTAGGCGTCATTTAGTTGTCCGCGCTAAAAAGTCGGTGGCGAACTTTACTACACTCATGTTAGTAGTGGGAAATAGCAAACGATGTCAACTTCTTTTATTTATTATGATCACTTTAGAGCAGAACTTAAACGTCATCGTTTGATATTAATCTCAGAAAATCAAACAAAAATGCAATGTAAAAACTCACTCTTAAAATATAACAAAAATTACATTTCAACTGTTAATAATAATTATTTCACTACATAAGAAAAAATGGCATCCAGTTAGCCTTTTCGGGCAACGATCGCTCTTACGATGATTTGTGGGAGTTTAACACAATTTACACTGTTTACCTTCTGTGGGACGTTAGCTTTATCGGATTTATATTAAATGATTTAGACTGGTGTGGAACACATGTACATACTGGGTGTCTCAAGCAAAACCACAAACCCAAGATAACCGTTAAGTTTTCCTGTGACAAAACTATAGCACACATTACACATTAAGCAATGATCGACGGAAGACGTGTTAGAAAAGCTCACTCATACGTTTACCTACACCCCTCACCTTACAAAACAAAACTGCAAGAATTTCAAACCTTAAAGGAATCGTGTGGTATATAATATGGAAACTTCTTTCAATTTTCTACGTAATCATTCGTATTTTTCTAAATTTCATGAATTTGATTCCGAGAGCAGCTAATTTTATTAATTTCAGGTTCAGTAAATAAAAGGATGTACGCGGAAGCTTTAAAATAAACCGGAGGTAAAATGACGCAGGTCATTTTGCGCGTATCGAAAAAAATCACGTGTAAAATGACCTTAAAATAAATAATAACGCAAAAATTAAAATTTTATAATATCTAAAAACTTCCCTGAATCCTTCCTTCGCACTTTATTCAGGCTTAGACTGAAAATAATCGTTGGCGTGTTTAGAACTGAGTAATTCCTCCTTTAACAGGAACGATAAGATATTTTCGAATTTAGATGATTGTTTAACGGTTAGTGAATTAGGATGGTTAGCTTACTCTAATTATCCATGGGATAACCTACAGGAATTAAATTAATCTATTGGGTATTCTAATAGCACATAAATCGACTTTTTAAAGTTTGTATTTTGGAGAAGTATATCTACCAATTTAATAACTGACGGCTTTGGTTAACTTCAATTGCTAATGCTTGGTATATAAGAAATTTGTCTACAAAGTGGAAAAGAATGCTTCACTCGGTGGAGGAACAAGGAACAGCTATGTATTTGTGAATCTGAAATTTTGATAAATATCTATGTATATTAAAGATTATCACTTGCTTCTTTCTACCTCACGTTCTAACTTAACCGTGTCCAGAATTCGGATTTATTTTGTCGTGTATCTTACTTTGCCAGTTATTTGAAGTGGCTAACACGTACAGTATATACAAAGTTAAAAAAAAAACCTAGGTTGGAGTTTATAATGATGTACTATTTTGGTCATAAGTAATGTCCCGGCATACGTGTAGGTAACCAACATCCCACTTCGCCGATGTCACTCGAAAAATGTTTGCACGGAGAAGGGATGCAGTCAATAGCGTATTCAGCAAAGTGTATAGGTTTCTTAAAATTATCAACCGACATTTTAATGTAGCTATTTCAAGTGTCGTTTTAATAATTTTAATTAATCGCTGCGATCGGTGGTGAGTTTTGAAACTGTGCAGTATACGGAATAGAAAGTAAATTTAGTTCTATAATGCACCACCGACCGCAGCGACCAATTAAAATCAATAAAACATTTTAAATAGCCACATTAAAATGTTGGTTGATAATTTTAAATAACCAGTATTATTCCTACATTTTAATTCAGTCTATTTAACATGTGGATTTTAATTTGCTGTTATAAATTTGAATTCTTAATACACGTGAATTAAACTTACACATTAAATAAGTACGTATTAAAAAGCAACATTTAAATTATATCTGCCATTTTCAAGTGGAGCGTATTTAATACGTAAGATTAAATCATGTACTGTTTTCGTCATAAGTAATGGCCCGCATACGTGTAGGCAACCAACATCCCACTTCGCCGATACCACACGAAAATGATTGCATGGAGAAGGGATGCAGTCAATCTTTTATTATATTTATTATTAATTAGAGAAAAACAACAAATAATATCGTTATTATCACAATTACCTATTTTTAATAGCCGATGGTGAAAGTAGTATATTTATGATTATGTGACACAATACAGAATCTCTATACAACTTGTCGAATTTATTTCTACAAACATATTTTGTATAAACACGTGACTAACAAATTAAGCTTAAACGATAAAGTGATAGACATATCCTGCTTAAATATTAGGTATTTTGAAATTACGTAAAGATAGAGCACTTATTCAATTAATGTAATATCATAAATCCATTAGAATATTATCATTTCAGGAAATGAATCGAGATATTAATGAATTAATGCGTTAGTGATTATATTCAGTAACGTGATTTCAAGATTCGTATACAGATATGTGGAAATACAAATAAGCGTTGAAACATTGTAAAGAGTGCAATATATAAATTAAGGTTTAGGTTCAATAAATTAAACTTAACTTTAAATACCTCAAGTGAAAGAAAATACAAAATATAAGCATAATGGTGAGAATTCCAAGTTAACATTTTCGGGCGGCATCGGCGAAGTGGGATGTTGGTTGCCTATACGTATGCGGGCCATTACTTATGACCAAAACAGTAGGTACATTAACAATTAAAATTTACAATACCAAATTAAAATCCACATATTAAATAGACTGAATTAAAAGTGTTTATTTAAAATTATCAACCAACATTTTAATGTGGCTATTTAAAATGTTTTATTGATTTTAATTGGTCGCTGCGGTCGGTGGTGCATCATAGAACTAAATTTACATTCTATTCCCTATATTGCACAGTTTTAAAACTCAACACCGATCGCAGCGACCAATTAAGATTATCAAAACGATAATTTAAATAGCCACATTAAAATGTCGGTTGAAAATTTTAAGTAACCACTTTTATTCTTACATTTTAATTCAGTCTATTTAATGTTCGTTTTGATTTGGTATTACAAATTTTAATTCTTGGTACACATGAATTAAATAAGTACATATTAAAAAGCAACATTTAAATTTCATAAGACATTTAAAAGAAACACTAAAATTCATCTAAGGATAATATTTGTGGTTCATATGTAATTTTATTAATAAAAAGGTAAAACTGCGTGCCATAGTTAAAGGTTTAAATAAATTAAGATTCAAACGGTTTATAATTTTAATTTCTAGAAAAACTTTGTTCATTGCCTACACTGCAACATATTGGAAAAGTTTATTCGCAAATTCAGCAATAGAAAAATAATTATTCAATACCTCTCAAAGAAAGGGGTCGGAAACTAGAAAAATGTTTTATGGCAATAGAAATGACGGAAATCGCTTCACTAAACAACATTATGACAATTATTTTCTACTCGACAGTAAAACTGGATGTGATTCAGCATGTTGCTGCAAAAAAAGTGGTTTGCATTGCTCAGCTACACATGTTGTTAGCAGTGGGAATGACTGTGATGACCTATCACCAATACAGTAGGCTATAAGCGGAACAAACGGAAGTAAAAGATGATTACTTTTTATATATTTAAGTTATTAGTTTATTTCCAAGAATTGTTGTAATGAACATATATCATTCCGAACACCAAAGACTTGTTGGTCCCCAAAATATACAGGAAAAAAAATAGTGTCTAACTGAAGAATCAAACAACGGAGTTATTGGCAGTCACGTATGATTAACCGTTACACTATCAGAACGACCTCATCTAGAATATAATTCTCACCTCTGGATTGGTGTTCCCCAATACGTTCGTATTAAAAAAAAGCGATTAGGCTTATAAATGACCGTCCTTAACTTCTGACATACAGTCCCTTGAGCATATAAGACTCCTTTCAGTTCTTTCTTTGTATTATCGGTATTACAATAGCTATTGGGCTGCTGAATTACATTATTTGATAGCATTTCGGTCCACTACTACTACGTTCGCTAATTCACATCATTAATATTCAGTACAAATGTCCACTTGTCGTACAAAACGGGCGTAATCCACATTCTTCTACACGGCTTCTAAACTCTGGATCTCCCTAGTTCCGGTTTTCCTCACTTATGATATGAAAAAAATTAGCCCTTCATAGACATCTGTTGGCATTTCAATATCCCCCTGCCCATCCTCCCAAGTGTACCTGAGTGCTTTAGCACGGTATGCTAAACTTAGCCTGTTTAGGACCATAATTATTAACAAAAATGGGATACTAAGATTACCGCCATATCAATGCCAGTTCAATGCGATTGAAAACATTTGTGGAATTTTCAAGTCATACTATGATCAGCGCATACGCAGAAATGGTCATTCCGACGACGCTGCAATGCAAATGTGTGAAGAGTCGTTGAAAAATAAACGTAGCAATTTGAGTGTCACTGTTTAACCATTTTAAGCGGAATTATTTTCGTTGCGCTCCAACATGACGTACCTAGTCCTATTTCTTTTTATTGCAGGTATTACAATTCTCGTACCGAAGGGTGTCTTCCTTAATTCACCGCCCGCGGTGACAAAAACTGGATAAGTACAACTTTCTCAGTTAAATGCCATGTGTTAGAACGATAAAGACATATACTCTGTTGAGAAATGTAAATATAAGCGCTAGTCCAAATTGAAAATCATTCATTTTAAATAGTATTGAAAGTTTTGATTATAATGTGAAGCAGAATCCAATTATTATATCATAAATTTATTTTATTCATCTTTTCTATGATGCAAATGAAGAAACAAAGGGTCGCTTTTCAATTGCAAAATTGATTTTCCTCGACAAGCAAGTACAAAAGAAGCATTTTATGTCATACATTTATTTTAATTCTACATTTGTATGCCCTCAAATTTCAGTTACTTAAGTAGGGTGTAAGGACTTAATATACGGTAAAAACGGTATATTATTATTAATTTGTCTGTTTCTCATAGGGGGTTGCCAATTTCTACTGTCTACATCTGTTCGTACGTGGTGGCATGTATCTTTGTATTTATGCACCCAGATCTAAACACCAACGTAAAAGTCAAGCATCTCTATGGGCGTCAACTACACAGAGTTTTGCTTGCTTAAACGAATTCCACTTCAGCAAGCGATCTTTAACGTGTCGAACAATGTATTGCCATGGGACGTACAATTTTACTTCCTATCCGAGGCGTGTTTTGGTTTTTCTCAGTTTTAGACAAGCGGCTACATTGGCCAGATTTGAACTGGCGCCGCTTTGGTGAAAGGCAAGCTTGCGCGTTGTTAACCGTTTTGTTATTTTATCAATCTGCTTTGTTTCTTCCGTCCTCTATTTAATGACTCCAGAACTGTATTATTTCACAGAAAAAACTACTATTATTTATATTACTAAAAAAATAATTTCTAGCTGTTAGTGCAGAGACCATGTTAAAGTTTATAAATAAATGGATTCACAGCAACAAAATTGCGTTGGTAGATATTGTTTCTTTTTTGCTTCGTTCATAAACTTTTATATTTCCAAACAGTTCTTTTTAATTGATGTAAAGACGCAAACTTTTACTACAGTATGATAATAAATAACGGATACCGAAACTCAAAAATTAATGTATTATTAAAATATCAAACTAGAATTGTGTATACATTTACACAAAGGTAATAATTATTGATGTATGATATGCTCCACATAACTACCATCTTGTTCCAAAAGCTACTGAAGATTGGACGCTATGTCTCTAAATAGAGGATGGTGTAAATTTTTGAAAAATTGTTATATTGCTGTTTTTAATTCTGTAACAGTTTTTGAAGCAGTTCTGCTGAAAATGCTATTTTTCATCATTCCCCAGATGTAGGCATCAGGGTGTTGTTCATTTCAACAGCAGTCTTTCTCATGGTCCTGTTTGGTACTGGGGCCTGCCGTGGTTTTCATTATTTCACACTGTTCTCTTTTGCCCAGATCTTTCTTTCCTTTGGACTACAACACTGCCTGCACGTTGAAACTTGCTTACTATGCGCCTTATTGTTGTGTTTGTAACACCTCTTCCACACTGCTCTAAAAACTCAACTTTAACGTGATTGACACTTGGCCCATTGTTTCTGTCGATTCCGTATGAGCCATTATAGTGGTTGAAAACAAAAATGTTCTGTTCGATAGTAAACATCTTGTTTCACGAACTTCTTGTAAGGCTTTAAAGACAAAATTGTCTTCTAGAAGTTAGCGTTACATTCGTGCAACTTTTATTTCCATTGCAATTGTTATTTTGCATTATTTTTAATTTCTCGTATTTTTTATATCATCTTATTTTATTAAAATGTGCATCCAGGATATTTCCTGGTAAATAATAAATAAAAAAAACGTTAATTTAGTGTTTAAATTTTGGATTACTTAAGTTGATACCATCCGACTGTAAGTCAAGTCGTACACCAAGGACACAGATAAGACGCACGCCACAGACACAGTTTACTCATGTAAGAAGTGGCATAGATGTGATAAGACGCATAAAACAGGAGGCGCTAAACAGAGGAACATAGGAAGGTGCCAATGACAAATTGCGCATGCCTTATCTACATAAATAGAAATTCTTATAAATGGTTTAAATATCACTTTCAATGTCAAACTTCTAGAGCGCTGGTGGTATAGAGGTAGGAATCGTCTTCCAAACTGTTGGTGCGGGTTCGAATCCCGTCCCATGCAATTTTTTTTTGGGTTACTGTAGTTTTGTTTATCTAATCTACTTTTGTTAGGTTACAGTAGTTTTGTTTATCTAATCTAATTAAGTTAGGTTACAGTTGTGGCGGCACCTTCCTCTGTTCCTCTGTTTAGCGCCTCCTCATAAAACTCCCACCTATATTAGGGATGTCAACACGCACACCGGAAAAACAAATGCTGCGGCAATCATTTTGCAGCAAGGCATCATACGTGCCGCATAATTTAAGATTTAACACGTTCGTTTTTTGTGTCCCAAAACTACAAACATTAAAGACGATATTGACTTTTGTATATTATTTATTAAAGAAATAGGAGCAAATCCAATATTATGCAATCATACATTAGCAGAATATAGTAACAGGCGCATGACCGAAGTGATATGGACTAACGTAGGCAAAAAATTTAATCAATCTGGTAAGTTGCATATATATTTACACTAAACTATAGTGATAGTAACCGTCGAATATCCCATCAAAAATCGAAGGCGATGAGCTCGATATTTCTTATTCGATGGTTCTCATCACAAACTACAATATAGAATTATTTTGCCACGGTACCGAACCGTACGGTTGAGTAAAATAGTGACATAAATAATTACGGCATTCAACAGCAGGGTTGCTTGGTCTCCCTTGATTGATACGACGAGTGTTAATTTTAACTGCGACAATTACCGAGAGAATAACGTAAAATAACTGGTCAAAAGAATAAAAACACAATTTTATTAATACACACCATAACCTTGTCTTATTTATAATATATAGGGTGTTACAAAAAAATTAAAGTCGCTGGCAGACAGTTCAGCCAACAAACACAATAATTCTTCACATCCTCCCCAACTTGCCATAAAACTAGCAATTGTTTTATGCAAGCAATTTACAATTTCAAGTGTTTAAACAATATAAAATTAAGTTGTTATAGCAAAGTTATATTTAAACATAAATGCCAAAATGGTTACAAAGGTAAAAGAAAAATATTACTCTAAAAAGCTATTAGGGATCTTAATAACTCGACCCCTCTTAGTCTTCTGTATATTATCAGATTTATCATTATTTGTTTTTTCACTATCCTTAACAAAAATTTTTTCAACATCCACTAAATTGGACTCTATTTTCTCACTATTGGGCAATTCTAAAGGATAAAGTCGCTTAAGAACCCGAATTAGTTTTCCTGTACAAGTTTATAACTCTGCTACCCGCTCCCCACCATCAGGACCAGCAACCAGTTTTACTATTAAACCCAGGGGCTAATTAATTCTTTTACAGTCAATACTACACCTCGTATTTCAACACCCCCTTGCTTACCGGACTTTTTACCCGTCAAGTATGCTAAATATTCAACCCGGAACCTATGCTTCAATTGTCTTTTCAAATCCAACAGGTAACGACGTCTTACATTTAATGAATTAAAATCAACGACGCCCAAGTCTAGGACTTCATTCCCGCCTAGATCTTGCAAAAACATTGCTGGAGTGAGAGGGGACAAATCTTCACTCTCTATCCAGATACATAAGTCAGTGGTCGTGCATTTATTAAGCTCTCACATTCGCAAATTATTGTACATAGTTCTTCAAACTTTAAGGATGCTCTGCCTAAAGTGCGTTTTAACATACCCTTCAAAATTGCTACAAGCCTCTCCCACCATCCTCCCCACCATGGGGCTAATGGTGGTATAAACTTCCATAGAATTTGCCGCAAATTAAAAAAATCGTTTATGTTGTCTAAATTAGAAAGTGCCTAGAAAATTGGACCCATTATCTGAATATATAACTGAAACTCTTTCTCTCCGCGCTATGAACCTCCTAAAGGCCATAATAAAACACTCCGTGGATAGTGATGTAACTACCTCTAAATGTACTGCCCTAAAAACCGCACACGTAAAGAGAGAGCGCTATTCATATTTTATCACCACCCTTCAGTATAAGGGGGCCTGCTAGATCAACGCCACTAGTTTCAAAAACTTTACTTTTAAGATCAATTCTACTTCTAGGAAGCGGCGCATCAGGTGTACTAATTGGATTACCTGAATGCCTTTTGCAAACCACACAATGACGTATAACTCGATTGATTGCCTCTCTCCTCTTAGCAACCAATAATTTTCTCTTAATTTGGAAAAAAGTGTTTGAGTTCCTGCATGCAACTACTCTTCGTGTTTACTTTGAATTAATTTTTGTACAATGTGATGACTTCCAGGTAAAAGTATTGGACATTTAAAATTCTCACTGTCATCACCATAAATTAGTCTAGTTTTTATTCTAAGTAACTTATTTGCATAAAAAAAAAATGTTGTGCCCTTTTATACTTAAGTATTTTAAATCATTACCAAAGACCTCGGTTTGTATTAAACGGATTAACGATACTTCTGCTTGTTGAATTTAATGAAAATCAAATGTTTATTTTAATGTTCTATGTTCCTTCTTAATACGACTATTTTTACAAAATCTAAACATCCAAGCGATCATTCTTAATAATTTATTGTACTTACCAAAGTAATTAAAATAGATTTCACAAATATTTACTTGACTAACCACAGCCGTTGTGGCTGTCTTTTTACATTCTGATAAAAGCAAATTTTGGTCTACTTGAATCTCAGACTTAGGCCATGACAGTGGTGGTTCTCTCAACCAATGTGGTCCCAACCACCATTCTGAACTCACAAGTGATTTGGCATCACAACCACGCGATTGTAGGTCTGCTGGGTTCATGGAACCCGGTACATGAAACCAGTCTTTCTCGTCAGTAAGAGAAAGAATTTCTTTACATCTGTTCCCAACAAAAACATTTAAAATTAGGGGATTTTTTAACCAAGACAGTACAATAGAAGCATCTGTCCAATAATTGACCTGAATATCTGTCATATCTAGAGATTTCTTAACCTCTCTGGCCAAACTAGCATCTATTAAAGCAGCCATTAATTCTGATCTAGGTATGGTTACACTACCCTGCAACGGAGCCACTCTCGCCTTGGCACAGACCAGGTTGCCATTTATTCCTCCATTATTTTCTTCTCTCATAAAAATACAGGTTGCGTACGGAAGCGTCGCAAAAACATGCAGAGAGCAGTGTTCTCCGTTTAAACTAGCGCAAACTAACCTCCTTGGTATTCTACATTTAGCTAATAATCCTAACTGAGTAGCCCAAGACCTCATCTTATTATTAATAGGTACAGGCAGTGGGTCGTCCCAACCCAATTTTAGGCTCCACAAATTCTGCAAAATTATTTTTGGAATTATTGTAACAAGGCATGTTAGTCGAATTAAACCAAAAACTCTTTGACTAATAGCCAATAATTTTCTTTTAGTAAAGAAATTCGTCTTTTGACAAAATGAAGTTGTGACTATTTACAAATAACTCGTCCCGCCACCTATCCCACAACATACCTAACACGGAGGTTTCATCATCTATGTGTATGGAGTGTTGTGACGTGTCCATAGTCCACATCCGACCTCTTAAATTAAATTTACCTCGACTCATAAGAACTTCAGTCTGCTTGATAAAATGTTCTAATTCATCAATATTTTCAACAGAAGTCACACAATTGTCTACATAAAGTGACGCTTTTCTATTTCTTTATCATTATTACATACATTCCACCATAAACTTTTTAAAAATTGTCTGTCTTCTTCCATAACAGATATTTGTAAGAAGGCCTTTTCAATATTAGAAATTACTCCTATTCGGTTTTTTTCTAAATTTCATAATTAAACGAATACTGTTTTCAATTAAATTGGGCTTCTAGCCGAACAATCATTCAAAGATAGCTCACCTACTGCCTTTGAACTAGCATCAAAAACTGGCCTTATGTTTGTACTGGTTTCCTCCTTCAAAACAGGTCCGTGTGGAAGATAGTAACCCTCACCATCGTCTTCTAAAACTTGTTCCACGATACCTAACTTTTTCCAAAGGAAAACATAATCATACTTCTGATTTCTGAAATACATTTTTAAAAATTAAACCTTTGGTCGTGGATATTAGACGTTTTTCAGCTATTTCATGATACTTTTCAAATTAGAATTACCAGCACAACGGGAGTTTAACTTCAACTCGGCCTTCTTTATTAAAACATACTTTACTTAAAAAATCATTTAAAACGTCGTCATTATTTATGTTTGTATCCATTGGATCAGTAATACCTAATGTTTCCACTGACCATAAATCAGCTGTGTTAAATGCCATATTGACTGAACTGACATTACAAATTGTAGAATTACATTCACCCATGAGTGTCCACCCAAGTTTGGTTTCCACGGCAACTAACCCGTTTTCCATTTTTTCTAATTTACCTGTCAAGTAACCGGCTCTTATTAAAATTTGTACATCCCCATTTTTACTTTGCAAATCTGAAATCTCAATTCCCTTATTTACTAATTGTGAAGCTATATATTTAGATTCCAGTTTAGGGATGTTGTTACATATTGTGTTTTGATCAATCAAATCAATTATTACATTAAAAGAACCATCGAAATTAGAAAGACATAAATTATAAATATTTCAGACTCTACCTTTAGTTTTATAACAACCAAACAAACATTTCTCCAAAACTTCTGTTTTAATAGGTGTAATACTGAATGATTTTATAGTGTCATGTTTAACGTATGGTCTCACACTCGCCGAATCTAACATAATTCTTACACTAATCTCTCTGTTATCTTTAATGATATACATAATAAGTGTTTGAAGGAAAGTTTGTTTTTGCACATTATTTAAGCTGCTAGAGACTTCAGTTGAATTTTCTGATTCTTCTGAGAGATCTCGTTGTGTACACATTACTGGATAGTGTCTTTTGGAACATATTACACAGCTAAGATATGTTTTACACCTTTTAGCATTATACAATCTTCTTGAACAATTAAAACAAGCAGATTTTTCTTTAATTATCTTTACTTTTTCATCATGCTTCAAGTACCTGCCTCTAATGCAATCTGGACTACCATGATGGCTTTTATCACAAAATATGCAGCTATTATTTACATTTTTATTAAGATTACCCTGTTATGAGATAGCTAGAACAGAAGCGATGGCACATCAGTGGTTGATGGTTGGGTGTTACTATTCTGTATTCTTGCCTTTCCTTCCAAGGCCAAATCAAAACCATCCTTAGCCAGAGATCTTCGTTGTTCACTGTTCACTTCTTTTTGCAAAGATACCGTCAAATTCTCAAGCCTTTTCTGAGTGTTATTTGATGTGTCGTCTGTTCTCTGCCATACTTGAAAGAGTTCACTAGGCAAACAAGACTCAAACAATGGGAACAACACACTTGTACATTTATCGGTTGTTACACCCAAAGTTTCGAGAGACCTCAAGTGACACTCTAACTTATCATATAATTTAGTAATAGACATTTTTTCATTGGATATGCAGTTTTTTAAAACCAACCCCAGTAGCTCTCTTACATAGATTTCTACTAATAGCTCATCCCTGCCAAACCTTTCTTTTGTTGTAATTATCCCCACAAGGGGGAAAGATTTCGGTTAGTTCCCTAGCTCTGGATGTTATGGTGGTGGCCAATAACAAATATTGAATTTTATCCTCATTGGGGATGCTTTTATCTTCGTGTATTTTGCTAGTTTGCCCCAAAAAGATAACCAGTCCTTTGTAGGCTTTAGAAAAATCAAAATTTCGCGCTAAATTATACGAGATTAGATATTTGTATATTATTTTTCTGAATAAAGTAACGGTTATTGTTTATTTGTATTTGAATGTAATTAATATTAATATGAAAACCTTGAGTTTGTTTTAATAATTTATCTATATATTCAATGTGAAAATATTTAAAATACGCTACATTTCCAAGTGCATTAATGTGTTGGGAAGGAATGACGCTGTTATAATAAAACTTTTTTGTGTGTTTGATTTCTCGAAACTTTACATTTGACAGTCACAATTAAACGAGAACAATCGTTTGATTCTGATAAAGATTTTATTTGTTATATGTTAGTTTTAAGTAGGTTATCTTATATTATAGGTTTAATTTTATATAAATATTTGTAAACAACGCATTGATGCATTTTCGTTCAGATTTGGAATTTAATTAGATGAGTATAACGTTTCATTTACTTTTATTGTTAAAGATTATTACCATCATAAGCTTACACAATTATTGAATATATAAATGCAGAAAGAGGTCAACCCAATAGTAATCCAGCTAAACAAATAAATCAAAATGAGCATAATTTTGGGCAATGATAACAGAAATCGTTTCTTTATATTAACTTGAGTTAGCCGTTACAATCAATTAATTAAGAAAGGAGTTAGTAAACATAAAGCTTAAAATTCATTTACGCAAATCGAAATTAATTAGCAAGCAAAGTGCGCGAAAACGGTGCCTTTAAATTAATGCTTCCTTCGATAGTTAAGGCTCCCCGTTTGCGTCAACTACTTCTTCGAACTTTCAATATGATAAATACGAAGGACCAGTTGTAATTAAAATTAATTTATTACAACAACTTATATAAAAACTTTGTTACATTCTTTTTTTTTTCACTAACTCAGAGATTTGGATCTATTACAAAAAAAAATATATAATTGCGTTGTTGCGATGTTTCGCAACATACTGCCCCCACCGCAATAGTGTGTTGGCAAAAATTATTATTGTAAGTCTGAACATCTACATGAATTTACAACTGAAATCAGGAAGTTAACTAAATAATTCGGCGTAAGAGACCGGATATTATTGAACAAGTTAGGATTAAGTCCGAGATAAATTTGTTACTGAGAGAATGGGAATGCGAGGACGTTAATAAAATAAACAAAACAAACAAATATATATATATATATATATATATATATATATATATATATATATAAAGGAATATTTTTACATTTTCTTTCGCAAGAGGAATTAACAATCTGCCTGTGGAAGAGGGCACACTTTTGTAATGGAACGAGTGAATTCTCCCTCTTGTGTTTTTAGGCGGACAACTCTGACCTTTCCATCGGCGCCTTCAAATGTTTCCAAGACCCTGGCCATTGGCCAATGCAGAGGGGGAGAGTTTTCTTCTTTCAGCAAGACTAAATCATTTTGCTGCAAATTTCGAGTCTCAGTCATCCATTTTGGTCGATTTTGTTACCGGTTTAGATAATCAACTGACCACTTTTTCCAAAAATTTTGCTGAAGTTTTGAACATCGCTGCCAAAAGGACAACTTGGCTTCTGCTGGGTTGGAAATGTCTTTTTTAGGGTATGATGAGAGGCTAGTTCCTATTAGAAAATGCCCAGGAGTGAGTGTTTGAAAATCTGAAGGGTCGTTTGAGAGAGCAATGAGGGGTCTAGAATTGAGAATAGCTTCAATTTGAGCTAATATGGTGGCAAATGCTTCAAAAGTGAGTGGAGTAGTGCCCACAACACGCGAGATGTGGTATTTGGCACTTTTTATTGCGGCTTCCCAGAGTCCTCCCCAATGAGGGGATCTGGGGGATGAGCGTCCATTTGGTTTCATTTTGAGAAAGGTAAATTTGAATAGAAGTGTTCACATCCGTATTTCGGAAATAATCGTATAGTTCCTTTAACTGATTTTTGGAACCCAGAAAATTAGTGGCATTATCACTATAAATGACCGACGGATTTCCTCTTTGAGATATAAATCTTTTAAGAGTGGCTAGAAAAGCCTCAGTTGACAGATTTGACACTAGCTCGATGTGAACTGCTTTAATCGCCATGCATACGAATATAGCTATGTAGCATTTCATTACCGGTGCCTCGCGTAGATGGGAGGACTTTATGAAGAACGGTCCACCAAAATCGACTGCGACTTTTTGGAATGGTCGTGTGGCAGTCACTCTGTCTTTTGGCAAATTAGCCATGATCTGTTGCACTGATTGTGCATTAAATCGAAAACAAATAGTGCAATTCCGAATAATTCGTTTTATGTGACGCAGTCCGTCTAGTGGTCAATACCGTAATCGAACATTGGAAAGTACATTCTGAGGACCAGCGTGGCATAATCGAAGATGTTCAAACTTCAATAAGAGAGAAACAACGTGATCCTTAGAGGGCAGGAGAAGAGGATGTTTTTGTTCAAAGAAAATTTCTGCATTTTCCAACTTACCACCCACACGCAGCAATCCAAGATTGTCCAAAAAGGGTTTTAATGAGCGAAGTTGCTTGTGAGATAGAATTTTGTTTGAGTCAAGTTCCAAGATTTGTTGAGAAAAATGTTCTTGTTGAACCTTTTCTATAATTACAGTGAGCGCGGAATCCAACTCCGAAATAATCAAAGGGCCTGTTGTTTTTGCTTGAGAATGAGTGACGTTGTGAACAAAGCGTAGCACATATGCAATTGTTCTATGCAATCGAGTAAATGACGAGAAACGTGTAAATACTGAATTCCAAAAATTTTCTAAAAATTGATCGACGATTAAAGATATTTTTCTTTCCTCAGGAGGATTTTCAACCGAGAAAGGAAAATTCTCTACATTTCGCACTTCGAATTTAGGATTGAGCAAATATTTGGGCCCGTTAAACCAAAAAGTTAAATCATCAGAGTTCAAATGACCACGGGACAGCATGTCTGCGGGATTATCCGCTGATTTTACATAATTCCACTTATAGTCATGAGTAAGTTCTTGAATTTCAGACACTCGATGCGATACAAATGCTGCCCATCGACTTGAGTGGCTTTTACACCAGTATAATGCAATTTGCGAGTCTGTCCAAAGTGTGACAGTGGTAGAAATTAGTTTATTTTTATAAATCGACACTATTTTATTAATCAATTTTGATAATAACAACATGGCACAAAGTTCGAGTTTGGGGATTGTAATTGTCTTGATTGGAGCTACGCGCGATTTAGATGACAATAAATTACAAGACACGGAGTTGTCTGAGTAAATGGTTCTAATATACACACAAGCTCCATAAGCAAGATTACTTGCATCAGAAAACCCATGAAATTCTACATATGCAATATTTTTACTAGAAAATAAACACCGAGAGATTGTGAGATTTTTTAACCGAGAAAAGAGTTCGCAGAGAGCTTTCCATTCTGTTAAAATCGAAATGTCACGTATTTCTTCATCCCATTCTACCTTATGTAACCACAATTTTTGCATAAAAATTTTTCCTTTAACTATAAGAGGATTCACCAATTCAATAGGGTCAAAGCATTGAGCGAGATAAGATAAAATTTTTCTTTTCGAAATGGGGCAATCTTGTAGAGATTGTGACGGAATAAAGATTTGAAAATTGTCTGATGAGGGATTCCACTTCAAGCCGAGAATTTTACATGGGGATTTTTCCAGATTGAAGTCAACTTCTGTGGCTTGAGGGTGAGATATATTTTTTAAGAAATCATTTGAGTTTGAACACCATTTGTGCAAGTGAAACCCGTGCTTAGAGAGAAGAGAGGTTAATTGAGAATAAAGTTTAGGTAAATCTTTTTCCGTTTCACATCCCGACAGAATGTCGTCCACATAAGTTTGAGTAAGCAGAGCATCTGATGCTAAGGGATAATCGGAATTATTGAGAGCGATATCATTTAAAACCCGAGTGGCAGCATAGGGAGCAAAGTTTGTTCCGTATGTGATGGTTTGAAGTTCCAAACATTTTAAAGATTGACGAGGTGAGTCACGCCAAATAATGTTTTGCAGAAAATTTAGGCGAGGATTTGTGAAAATCTGCCGATACATTTTCTCAATGTCAGCGGTGAGTACAAACCTAAACGAGCGAAACCTACACAAAATGTCATATAGATCTGGTTGAACTTGAAATCCTTTTAAGGTAACATCGTTTAATGAGAGTCCTGAAAATGTTTTACAAGACGCATCAAAAAACACACGTAACTTGGTGCTGACGCTTTCATTTCTGATTACGCACAAATGAGGAATAAAGTATTTCCTTTCTAACCTACTGTTAGTCGGAAATAGCGGAACATATTTTGCATGACCTAATGACACATATTCATCGATGAATTTTTTATATTCGTGAAAGAGGGAGGGATCTTTTTCAAATCGTTTTTCAAGAGAAAAGAATCTTTTTTGCGATAAAGAAAGAGAATCGCCGAGTTTATGATGTTCATTTGTAGATTTCAGAGGAATATCTACTTGATAATGTCCATTTTGAAGGATGCGAGAAGTAGTATTAAAAATTTGTTCAGACTTTTTATCTTCTGGAGAGAGCAAGGGAGGTTCGGAGAGTTCTTCAATTTTCCAGAATTTTGTTAAGAGAGTTTCTAATTCATCTGTATCATTTGAGTGGTTAGTGGAATGATGAGAATAGGATGTTGAAGTAGATGGTTCAAATGTATACTTTTTAGGAACGGTTCCTGATATAATCCAGTCCAGATGCGTATTTAACAAAGTAGGATAACCTCTGCCTAATTTCACTATGCCATACGTGAGAAGTGTGTAGTAACTATCTGCTCCAATAAGCAAATCTATATCGGATGGAGTGTGAAAATTAGGGTCAGCTAGAGTCATCTTAGTATGATCTGGGATTTGTAACTTATCCGAGTGAATTTTTATTTGTGGGAGTTTATGAGTTATCTGTTCTAATATAGCACAAGAAACTTTGAATCTTTTAGAGCGGTCTACGTTTGAGTGTATATACATATTCACCGCTTTATTTGAGAAAGTTTTGTTTTGAGAAATTCCAGAAATATTCAAAGCTGTATTAAAGGTTTTATATCGGAGCTGATTAACCAGTTTTTGAGTACAAAACGAGTTCTGACTTCCGTTATCTAGTAGTATTCTTGCTTGGATAGGTCGTCCTTAAGCAGTAAACAAAGTTACTTGAGCTGTGGCTAGTAATACGTGGAAATTTTTGGGGGAAAGAGCGGAAAAACTGGATAAATTTTCGAGATATTCAAAAAATTCTGCTAAATTTGGCAATGTCTTTAAATCACGACCTTCCTCAAATAATTTCTTAGAGCCGAAATCTAGTTTTTTTTTAAAAGAAAAATAAGTAATTCAAAATATTTGGCTGATATTATTATAATTATTATGGTTGTCTAATGATAATGATGAGCGTTGGATAAAACAAAGTCCCATAGTTGTCTTACGCAATGAAATCGGTGTTAGCTTCAAATCACGTGTGTATCAAAATTGGATGTAAAAGTCGGCTTGTTTTATTTGTCCTCAGGCAATTGTCCATTTTCAAAAACGAGATAGTGCGTTCAAGCTCGTTTATAAATGTAGGGCCCTTCTGGCAGAGTTATTTCCGCTAAGACATTCATTGTATGCCAAATAATATAGGGATCTGATTTCGAGTTTGGTTATATCTGTTATTGTATAGGTATTTTTACTAGTTTCAACTGTAAAACGTATTTTTAGCACTATATGCAAAACGCGGTAATAGTGTTACATACTAATTTGCTGTTCGTATATTGAAAGCAATGTCGGAGGCCATCCCATATATTTTTGAATTGTGATTGGTTTTAGCAAGTTGTAAGTTAAGCCAAACCGGTATTTTTTAATTGTAAGCTGATTTTTGCAAGCTGCAGTGTCGGTTAACCTTATCTACAAAGTAAACGGTCGCTCATCGTTACCTGAAGGTTATGATGAATTGTTGGTTCATCTTCTTGTTTGATTGCATCGAGATTGGTTGATTTGACGGATTTGGCTAATTGCTTGGATTGATTGAGATTGATCTGGGTGTTTGATGTGATCGGGAGTGATTTGTTTGATATGGTTCAGCTGGTTTTATTGGGCGATTAATTGATCTGTCTTTTGACCAGGGGGGCGAAGACCCTAGAATAAGTTCCGGCGGCCTATACCTGTCTTGTAATGCTGCATGAGAGCCTCTTATTAGAATACAATTTCAAATTTCCTGCGAATGGGAGAAAACCTGACAAGGGGCGACGAGCCTAGAACAAGTTACGGAGTCCTGCAGCTGTGTTATGAGGCTCCCTTACCAGAATACAATTTCAAATTTGTCCGCCAAAACAAGTTAGTCTACAAAATTTAATTATAACTCATAGTTAAAAGCAAATTGACTGCGGAATTTTCTGGTGAAGACCCGAGAGCAAGTTCCGGTGACATATACCTGTCTTATGAGATAGCATGAGCGATCACTTATTAGAATACAATTTCAAATTTCCCGACAAAACAGACTGACCGAGGGCTTTGATTATGACTTATAACATCAAAATTTGAAATGAAAGTCAACTGGTTTACCTTTACGTGATTAGATAATTAGCGGGTTTTCCCTTGACACTATAGATGTAACTAAATCGTCAAAGTTTGTTGTTTTATCAAAATTGGGAATCAAGGTTACCGTGTTTGTCTTCACGTAATTAGGTGATTAATGGATTTCTCCCTGACGCTATAGATGTAATTGAATAGTGAAAGGACCTTGAAAATGTAATTACGGTGTTGACCTTGTTTACCTGACTTGCTTTTCCTGTTTAAAACCTGTCTGCGTAAAAACCAAACGGAATTTGATTTGATTTGATTTGACTGCGTCACAAACAGTCAAATCTACTTTTAAAAATATAGTACTAGGTGGAGCCCCGATTACAGAAAACATTCATTAGCTTTAAAAATACACCGCTAGATAGCGTCACAAACAATGAGGGGTCTGGCAAAAGGGCTAAGCCCAAAGAACAAGTTCAGGAGACCTATCCCTGTCTTATGAGGTAGTATGAGGGCTCCCATACAATTTCAAACCTCCACCAATTACAAAAATGGTCGACAAAAACCGATACTATTTCAAATTTCTCGCCAAGCGGACCATAACAGAGGGCTAAGACACGTGAACAAGTTCTGGTGTCTTATGAGAGCATGAGAGCCCCTTATTAGAATACTATTTCAAATTTACCGCCAAGGGGACGAAGACCGGGCAAGGGGAGAAGACCCTAGAACAAGCTCCGGATTCTTAAACCTGGACCCCACTTACTAGAATACAATTTCAATTTCCCTCCAAAACAGAAATGGCCGACAAAACAAACTAGGCTACAAAATTTAATTATGACTCATAATTAAAAACGAAATGCGCCGGAATTTAATGCTGGCTCAATTAGAAACAAAATGACGGAGAAAATTAATTATGACCTCATAATTAAAAACAGTAAAATGGCAGCCGCCGGAGATCTATAGCTGACAAGGAGGTGAAAACCCTTGAACAAGTTCGAGGCTAAGGCCTGAGAACAAGCTCCGAAGTGCTATACCTGTCTTATGACATAGCATGAGGGTCCTCTTATTAGAATACAATTTCACATTTCCCGCCATACCCGACGAGATGGCCGCCATATCAAAATGGACGATAAAACAAATTGGCTGTCAATCCACTTTCCACAAAATGGCCGACAAGCCAAATCCTCAAAATGGCCGACAAACCAAAACTAAAATTAATAATTAAAAACAAAATGGCGCCCGAATTTAATGCTGGCCCGCAACCAATCAGAAACCAGAGGGGGCGGAGTCCATGGGTCAATCAGAAACTAGTAGGGGACGTGGCCTACCCTTAGCACCTCCAATCCGAACACTGTATGCGTGCGCATTTACCTACCCTCCAGGGGCTAGACTGCCAAAAAGGCCTCAATTAGGGTGAAAATGTCACGTGACCACCCCCACACCCGTTCCGCATCCCTAAACCCAGGGGTGGACCGCCAAAAATGCTCTTAATTAGGGTTAAAATACCGTCAAGTGCTGAAAATCCGTTCGTCGTACATACGAAGTATAAACACAAAAGGAGTGTTATTTAGCACAATATGTGTGGTTTTTAAATCCCTCCACAAAAAATCGTGCCCGGGAGGGCAATATTGTTCCATCCACAAGCAATATTGATAATGTAGTAGAAGATAATACAAGTTTCCAAGATGAATTTGCGCCATCGCATATTTTAGATCTCGCTTATGTAGACCCGTCCAGCGATGTGCCCAGATCACCCACAATACATACTCCTTCACCTGACGTCTAGACAAAACTTCCGTCAACAGTTCCGAAGAAAACCTATCTACAAACCAAACCCATAAGCGCACTAGACAAATGCGCCATAGACTATTTCACCCAGAAACGACAGAGAATGGACAAGACACTTGAAGGCCCACGGAAAGATCCCTGCGAGTTGTTTCTTTTGAGTGTCGCTCCACATATGAGAGGAATGACTCCTCCAGAACAATTACGATTCCAAAGAGTTCTAGACTTAATCGAACAAATTCGGTATCCACATACAGATCAACGTTCACCAAGCAACACATATGGTGATTCATCAACGAATTCGAACGACAATGCAGCTAGATTTTACAATTCATTTTCTAATAACCTCCAAGAATATACTATCCAACAGTTGCCATCAACTTCATACAGTGGTTACAATTTTAATGTACTCTAAAGGCGGAGATCCCAACAAACCGGAAGAAATGCATATTTGTTTTTTTTAGTTATGTAGGTACTTATTTTTCGAAGTAACATTTATGTTGTTTTCTAGTTACTTCTTTTTCGAAATGACACTTATATGTTGTATTGAATTTAATAATTATACGTTACTCACCTCAGTGTTGTTAATAACCTTTCCTCTGCAGAAATTTATTCTCTGTAGTTTGTATTACGTTTTGTTAAGTATGGTTGAAGCAACCGCAATAACACATTAAACGTTTCTTGAGACATTCTGTAATATGAATGGAACTTTACCGGGTCATTTTGTAATTCTGCCGCAACTTTAAAATTGCCAACAGTTGTACAGTCTTCATTATAACGATGAACCCACGGCGCCTTCTTACGTATTTGCAAGAGCATAAATAAATCATCGTCATCGGATGATGACGACATGATTACTAGCTACAAATGCAGTGCGATTTTGGTGTGCATAATTACCTATACCACATTTGTATCGCCGGTTGTGCTCCCACACATATGCGGCTTGCGTGTTGTCTGTGTCTTGGTGTACGGCTGGATTAACATGGGACATTTTGTCATTTAATTATAAATACTTGTCTTTTACGTTTTTAAAATTGTATATTAATTTCAATATACATTATACAAATTCTATACGTATCAATAACAGTTACAGTTATCATTGTCGGTAAAGAATAATAATTTTATGAGTTCATGAGTGCAAACCATAAAAATTTACATTGTCAGATTTTGTAATTTGTTTATTGTAGGAGTGTGATTATTTAAAATGTCAAAACTTTTCTTCACATGAAGATTTTTCCATCTGTAGTTGAAGCAAAGAGTGAGTACGAAATGTATTTAATACATTAGTTCAATGTACTTTCATAGCGTCACGTAAAAGTATTTCGTTCGCCTTCTTTGTAAGATTGTATTCATAACTCAAGAGGACGTTGTAATGTTCAGAAAGTGTTTGGAAAAAGTCAAGTGAAGCTGGAAATTCGGTTAAAGCAAATCATGATAACTATGGAGTCGAGGTACAACGGAGTGGTGGATACAATTGAATAAGAAAAATTACTAACCTGTCTTTACAGTTTAATCGTACATATTTATGACAAAGACAATTATAAAAAAAACTTATTAATATTGCGAACATATATCAACATTGGATAACTAATATATAATATTGGCAAAAACAATGGTGATATGCATATAGCTTTCTATCATACAATTTAACGTAATGATAAAGAGAGCTATTTCTACTATTAGCAAATGCTTACCCTAAAAATTGAATGATATAAAAAAATATATAAAAATGTATTAATTCAACTATAATGATTGAATACCTTCAATAAATATTCAAATTTATACAAAAAATTATTATTCGAATCAGTACTAAATTTGTCTGGTTCGTGAGAAAAACTTAAAGATTTTCTACGCAAAACTCAATTAAAGATTTTAGAACAGCCATTTTTAAAATTGGCTTTATCAAGATAAAAGTATTATAAAGCATGTCAGGTACGCTTTCATTGTTTTTTTTTTTGGCGAGCAGCAAAAAATATTTTTAATAATGGGCTCGCATAATGGAATGATCCAAATACTAAAATGTACCAATTGAAATCCGAGAAAATCTTTAATTTCAAAAGCTCAATCAAACAAATATAAAGAGAATTTCAATTGGTTATCAATATAACATTAACATATATAATATACTTTAAATTAACGAAAATCACAATGTAATATTTTTCTTTTATTCTTATTGCTAAGTCATGGCTGATCTGGTAGGTATGTACAAAAACATTTACAAAATACGAGTCCCATAACCCATTCCCTTCGATACATAAAAAACTGATAGGTACTGTAAGGGTTGTTACAGTGCTTGCATTCACATTAAATACAACTGTGAGATCATTGGTGACCACGAATCTTAAAAATGAAATTAAAATTAGCCATTAATTGGCTTGCGATATAGCATTAAGTACTTTGTGGTATTAAAATAGGTATTGCCACGATAAAAATCTGAGTTTGGAATGTTAAATACATTGAATGCTAAAGATCACAAACTAATTATCAAACAAAACAGTGATCATTATAAAAACAACTAATACCTAACAACAATAACTTAAGGAAATAAAAATGATTGAAAATTCAGATCTGATAACACATATAAACAAGAAATAAAATTCTATGTTCAACATTTTGTTCTTAAACATTATAAGATATCCTAAAACAATCACAACAAATGATAAATGAGTATATTATAGAGCAAACTTATGTAGCAATGATACAGTTAATGATCCATCAGTTCTATAAAAGTAATATCAAATAGTTCTTCGTCAACCGCTTTCAGTTCTAAGAGAAAAAGGTCTTCGTTACAATAGTATGCTACCATATCATCATCAATCTTGGCCGTAATGCTAAAATAGAAATGAAATCAGAAATGATAAAATGCAGGAAATGGTATTAAGTTAGTACATGCAAACAGTTAGTGCCCCGAAATGTTAATTGTTACTTATGTAATTACTCCAAAACTAATAGGTAGATATGCTAACTTACCCTTTTTTGTTTTTGCGATACAAGTTATTTATGCTCGAAGCAGAAATTTTGTACTTATTCTCAATCTGCAAAATAAGGAAAACAGAATTAATTTTGTAGTAGCGTAGAGCTTTCTGTCTTTCTTAATTTTAGCATAGATTTAGAAGAAGTACTGAGCTTTTGACTACTCGAAAAGTAACATTACAGAGCTAACAAAAAGTGAACCGATATCACATTGGTAATGAATGATGTTAATTTGACATGCGAGTTTAGTTTGTTATATATTGGAATGAAATGTATAAAAGCCCAGTACGTCCAGGTCCATGCACGTTAAAGCGGGAAGCCAAGCGTTACAAGGGAATTTCAACTTACAGCGTTCAGCAGTCCAACAGTAGTCGGTGGAACCACGTGCAATGGTGTGTATACGTCTTCAGACTCTTGACGTACGTAAAGCATTACTCGCTCGTTCAAAGGTGGAGGTCCAGCAGATCCAGACACACTACCAAGTACTTTGGTCCGTTTTAATGGAGGCGAAAATAAAGCTCCATCTGTAGTTAAACTAGTATCAAGAAGACTATCTTTTTTCTCCGCGTCAGGAGGAAAATGATTGTGAAATTTGAGTGTAGGCGTTGTGGGTGGTTTACCAGCTGTGTGTAATAGGAAAGGTGAACCAGATTTCACATGATCAGCTGGGCCACTTAATGAACTGTCTGTATCATGTGGATAAAAACCCTGAAGCTCCATAGACGTAAGCTGTATACATAAATTGTAAGTATGATAAAATACACGTTAACAAAAGTGTACCTTGTCTATGTCTTCTGCAGGTGTAAAAAGGACTGGAGGTTTTGCCAAATCACTCATGGAATAAAATTCAGATCGATCACAAACCGGATGATAAAGCTCATCCAGTTTTTTCCGACCAGTCGCTGTCATTTTCCTTTTCGCAGCTCTTCTCTCCTCATCTCTCGTTTTGCGCTCTGCTCCCTAAAAATTTGAATAGACTTTGAAGCATTGTTAGTTTTCCAGCAAACGTTTAATTTACCTTATCACAGAACACTTTGATTTGGCAATACGCTCGATGACTTACACTTGGTTCTCGATGGTCTTCATATGTATCAATTTGAAGATGTAAAGGAAGTCCCTTGTAAAAAAAAACAGTTATTTGATAATAAAATTACTTGTAGTGACTAGGTACCTTAACACCTTTTTGGCTGCTGAAGTCTGTACTTAAACATTGAACAGCAACGTTAATCTAAAAGTGAAAATATTTGTTACAGTGATGCTTGAAAATGATTTCCTAATAAACTTACCTTCGCAGGGCTATCGAGAGGATTCCAATACACTGCAATAGCGTTATGCGCAATTTCCTCAATGCATCCGACTAATCCTACACTATTTTTTGTATCTATAAAAGAAAGATGAAATTATATTGCGAAAAAATAATTCTTAATAGTTGGCAAAAAAAACACTCACTCACCCATCTTTTTATTAGCAGCATGAAAAGGTGAAAATTTTAATTAAATCAATCCTACATAATAATAAACATTTAATATTATTTTACAAAGAGCTAACCAAGTATGAGCAATGTTAAGTAAGTGATGATAAATGTAAGTTGGTAAAATATTCCTAAATATACAGTTCAAATTTCAACACAGAAAACATGTATGTACTGCGTGCAGAGAGTTGGTTAAGCACCGTTGATAAAATATTAACAAAATAAATGTTTGTAATGCTGTAAAACAATGTTATATATTATTAACAGTATTACAACCACCCCAATTCTATTACACGTTCCTTTGACTACACGGAATTGAACTAGTTGATACAACTTAGTTTTACCACATGTATGCAAGATTAAAAAATAATATGAACAAGATTTAATTTACTAATAAACATTGTTTCAAAAAATTCCTGAAAATTTTAGGAAATCATTTTTGAATAGTCATATGGGTACTATAATCAATATAGTATAGTCTGATGCACTATGACGAACGAACCTCTCTCTGCATTGAAAACGTTAATAAAATTTCTGTTGTTCAAATTTCACACAGAAGAAATCCATCCAGGATTCGATTAATGATGTAGTGGAGAAGTTTATAAATACTAAAATTACGCTTTCTGCTTATTATTAGACAATATTACGATTGTTTGGTGCACATAAATACTCAAACAGGATACGCTGGAATCTGAACGTGTCGAAATAAAAACCTATTGTAATCGAACCACTGAATCCGAAAAATCGTAATGGGAAATGCACAGCCGGGGATGGCTTTCCTTTAATGTAGCAGTATCTCGCGGCTTAGTTGGTATGTTATTACCGTAATATTGCAACGAATGCGTTTGTTTACGTATAAAAAGTAGTTTGTTCCATTAATACTTAATTTTTTGAAATGGAAAACGGTATTATGTATAAGGCACAAATTTAAATTAAAAATTTATTTTCTTACTTGAAACGTAATCTAATACGTAAAAATTAATTTTTGTTTGTTTGTACTTTATTCGCGTACCGTACTGTTCCTCCGATTGCGATAAAACTTTGGCAAACTATTGCTTTCACTTGCGCGAAGGATGTAGGCATAAAAATTTTAAATATCGGTCCCTCAGGGGAGGGGGCTGATATGCATACTATAACATTCATCCGATCGCCATACAAATTTGGGAAGTTGTTGAGTACACTCCCGCGAAGGTTTCTGACATACAAATTTTTAAATATCGGCGCCCTAAGGCGGCCCTCATATGCATTCCAATTCATTCGATCCCCATGAGAGGGAGAGGGAGAGGGAGAGGAGAGGGAGAGGAGAGGGAGAGGGAGAGGGAGAGGGAGAGGAGAGGAGAGGAGAGGGAGAGGGAGGGAGGAGGGAGAGGAGAGGAGAGGGAGGGAGAGGGAGAGGGAGAGGAGAGGGAGGGAGAGGGAGAGGGAGAGGGAGAGGGAGAGGGAGGGAGAGGGAGGAGGGAGAGGGAGAGGGAGAGGGAGAGGGAGAGGGAGGGAGAGGGAGAGGGAGAGGAGAGGGAGAGGAGAGGGAGAGGGAGAGGAGAGGGAGAGGGAGAGGGAGAGGGAGAGGGAGAGGAGAGGAGAGGGAGAGGGAGAGGGAGAGGAGAGGGAGAGGAGGGAGAGGGAGAGGGAGAGGGAGAGGAGAGGGAGAGGAGAGGGAGAGGGAGAGGAGAGGGAGGGAGAGGGAGAGGGAGAGGGAGAGGAGAGGGAGAGGGAGAGGGAGAGGGAGAGGAGAGGGAGAGGAGAGAGGGAGAGGAGAGGGAGGAGGGAGAGGAGGAGGAGGAGAGGAGAGGGAGAGGAGAGGAGAGGGAGAGGGAGGGAGTAAGTACAAGCGAGCCGGGTATTGCTAGTAAACTATACAAATCAGCCTCCTTCCCTTTTTTATGTTAAATGAGCTCAAAGCCTTGTGCGGTTCAAATTTTTGTTTTTTATACGAAGATTAAACAACATGTGTAGTTTGAGGAAAATTCTTAGCCTATATAACTTTTAATTTCTGAGATTCTAGTAAGCCAGACGTTTTATCAACCTATAAATAGTTGTGTTCCAAAACTTTAAAGTGGCTGAAAGGTATTTTTACGTTAGGTCATTAAACACATACTCCTCCCCTGTTTTATGTAGAGAGCACAACATCCATAACGACGTGTAATTTCTAAAATAGACGAGCAGATACAAAAAAATCATGAAACGGTTTAATAAAATCCTCAATGAACAAGAAGTCCCTGGTCAGTTGCGAACCTATCTTCACAACTGTAATATGTAGCTGATTTTTATGCATGCTATAATTCAACAATGTTGTCTATTTTGGACCTCTCTGATGTATTGTATCTTGAGCCGAGACGTGAGGTAGACTGGATGAAAATAAAGCATAGACCGGAGCACGCTTTACTTACATTGTCTGGGGTTTGTTAGGATTGGCTTTTTATAAACAGTGATTATTGCGCCCTCGCATGGCCGCCAGAGTTGCCCGGGAGATAGAACCCGCACTGGTGGAGTTCTTCAAATGAGAAGACCACGTACATCTGCCTGATCAAAGAATTTATTTACTGGATGTTTTTGAATAAGCGATAAGCACGTTTTTTTCACTTCAAAATTGTTCAAATATTACAAATGATTTGCATTTATATCTGGATTCGGGCATGATTGTTTTTATAAATGTATAGTGGAAAGGATAGCTCTTAGATAAATTTCGGTCTTTAAAATAAGGACGGTAGAATAAATAAATATAGAAAACTTGATTGTATTGCATATAAAAACATAAATCACTAATTTATATATCATCTCAAGCTTCGATCAAAAATTAAATTATATGTCTAATTATGGAAGGGCGAATAACCAACATTGCCTCCAGAGCGATTTAAAATAAATATTTCTATAGTTACTAATATTTTGAGGAAATTTTACTTAAAATCACTCGCCTACTGTGATCAAATCAAAAATCTTATTTTCGCTGAGTTGGCCTAGTAGTTGCATATTGTTAAATAAGGTTAATAATCGCTGCAGTTAAGCCCCTCAATCCCTATTTCAGTGGAATTAAAAAAAAGGAAATCAGATTAGGCCTGGTTGCAACTAAAAAAGTTAGTAACTAAAGTTGTTCATAAACACAAAATTACAAAAATTGTCTCAATCAAAGTTTTTATTAAAAATGTTTATTTTCTATAATTAGATAAAATACCTAATTGAATCGAAAACAAAAAATCAATAGAGTCGGATTAAGTCCGATTTTATCTAAAAAAACATATACCGTCTTATGAGAGAAATCTATTTAGCTCTTCTTACATTGATACAGAATAAGCAATAATAGAAATCGCACCTATATCACTGGGATAGTGTCATAACCACTGATCTGCGGCACGGTCTTTTATGTGGACGGAAAATATTTCTCAATATGCTTCATATTAAAAATGGAAAAACAAACGATTCTCAAAAAAGTACTCCAAACTAATCTAATACCTTTCGCATATCGACCAAATAACAATACAAACAGTGCGACAAATCTTAAAAATATGTTTGCGCAAACTGTTCTTGCCGATTTAACACTTCCTTGATATGATCGGTATCAAAACAATTTGGCATCAGGATGAAAATGTTAATTCAGTTGAATGTATTTTTAAGATAATGCTATTAAATGCTGAATTGTTTTACCTTAAAAGACTTCACTTAATTTATTATTACTTCGACGTTAAATTATCCAGTGAGTATTTACCCAGCGGCAGTGGTGAATACTTACTTTTAGGCTATAAATCGTGCATTTAAATATGCATTTTACAGACTGTATACTTTTTCACAGCAATAAATGTTGATGTCTAAACAAATTTAAATTTAAAATGTAAATTTAAAAAACGCAAAGAATCCTACTACAATAATTACATCATCTCCTCCTAGAGAACTGTCAAATGCATTATGACGATAGGTTATGGCAGAATTTTGTCTATACATATGTATACACCAATTTCGTTGGGACGACCGAAAAATGCATTGCCTTGGATTACAAAAGTAAAATGTTATTGTTTTAGGACGTTAGTCATAATTTGGGGCTAGTGATTTATTGAGGTATCCAGTTCGTTGGAAAAACTGCCAAATGTATTGCCTGATAGCAAAAACAACAGTTCAGAGTTTTACAGTGTTGGTCATCTTTTGAGATAAGTGATATTAACAATATTTATTAATATACGAAATTTGTCGTAAAAACGTTTAAATGCATCGTCTTCATGGATAAGAACTAACTTTTTTGGTTTAACGGTTTTTAGGAACTAGACATGGAGTGATTGCAAATTGTGTTAACGACGTAGCCGCAATTTTAAGTTTCTAAAATATAGTACAAAACAATATTAATAAAATATGGTTATAATTAACCTATTTCGACACCATATTATAAAGTATTTTTCTGCGGAAGTCTTGTACACCATTTTTACTGGTAAAAACTTTAAATAATAAAAAAGAAAAATGGAACACTATTCATCAACCGTTTTGTCCAGCATAATGCCAAATGGTATGAAGAATTTCTACTATCGTTGTATTACTGTAAGTACTTTTGAGGTAATGCTTAGAGCATTTATTATCTCAAAAGTTCACAATGATACTTAAAATGTAAGAAAATTATTGATTATAGTTGGTACATATTTGAATACTCTAGTTTTAAATTATTTCACGATGTATATGTACCCTGCCCTCTTTTTTTAACTGAAACCCTATCCATTTTGACCTAACCTTTTCTTTTTCAAACTGCCATCGAGAACAGGTTTTATGAATAGGTACAAAAAGTAGGGTTTTACATTCTGGATTAATATAACTAATCTAAGAAATACTGCAGCACATATCCAATGAGAGTACGTTTAAGTAATTGGTGCGATGATAAGATTTATACTCTAAATTATGTGACAATGAAACGTATATTTAAATTTAGTCATCTGAAGGATATCATAAAATACTCCTACGTGAAGTCAAAGAAAGAAACTAAAATAGTATCTACACATCCTACATAATAACCTACGCAAGCTACCAAAACGTAATAAAGCAATTATAAACCAAACAAAATGAATTTCCAGGGTTGAAAAATGTGTAATGCGAGGTAACTTTTTAAACCGTGAAAATTTACACCAAATGAATAATCTTAGTGTATGAATGTGAATCATAAGTGCTTAACCTTTGTTTTATTGTTAGTTTTATAACATATTAAGGGGTTTTTTATTCAAATGAATTTGCATTTACACAAACATAAAATACCTATCATATAAAATCTTAGAAATGAATACATGTATAATTTCATTTATTTCTTCGATTATCCTCATTTTAATTTAAACTTTTACTGTCAGTATCATTGGCATTTACAATCTTTTCGAACCTGCATGATATAATCATATTTCTAAGAAGTAAAACTGTCATTCTGTAATTGTAAATACGTTTTTGTTGGAAATTCCTAAACGCACCTGCCATTTATTCATCAAAATAAATAAATATATAGTAAACATTTGAATAGGTACACTATACGCTGTTAATATATTGATATTAAAATCGCCATAGCACATCATAAAATTATAAAACTAGACCCTTGTACATTATCACAAGCAACTAAAAAAGATTTCGACTCCGCAAGCCTTTGCTTATACATGGACCTAACATTTCACCTATTTTTTATTACAAACAACATAAGCCTGGCGACTTTTCAATATGAAGTGATATAAGTAAGATCAATTTCACCTATTTTTTATTACAAACAACATAAGCCCCGCGACTTTTCAATATGAAGTGATATAAGTAAGATCAGTTCAAAATCAAAAATGCTAAATTTGAAGAAACTATTCTATTAAAGTATACTTGAAATAAACTACCATTATTTTTACGTGTAAGGTTTTTTTGCCAATGAAATATGTCAAATCCTTTTCATAAAATATGTTTGAAAATTGTAAACTGTAGGTGTCCATACATTTTTTATGGTCTACGCTCAGAAAGTATTTAGCTCTTGATAGATCTTTTAATTTTAAGAATAATCGCCATCTGTTTGTGATGTATGTATTTAAATGTTCTACATATTACTATTAAAAAAAAATTAAATAAATTACATACCAGCATCCAAAATTCGTTGTTTGACCGAATGTTGTCGTCCATGCCAAAACTGCCATGCCTTTATTTCATCGTCCGGGCTCTTTTCCTCTCTAAACATTAGCATAACAATACTCTGAAACAAAAAAAAAGTTAAAAGGAAGACAGGATTTGTAAAATCCAGATTTAATCGTTTTAAAATAAATGGTGCATCTAAAATTCCAACAGTCCATCAAATTTAATTGGAAGCGAAACCAAAACAACCTAAAAATCTGTGATACTTAAACCTCTAGAACAAAATAACAGAAAATAAATTTATTCCAAGGTTGCTTTCATTAGCTATTAGAGTGTTTAAAATTATGTCATTTGCGTAAAGGGGTTCATTATAGAAATTTATGCAAAATTAATAAGGACAAATGAGACCTACAATTATAGATATTTTTTTATTATCTAATTAGATGTCGCGTGTGTTTATTAAGAAAGTATCTAGTACTTACATGAGTACACATAAAGCAATAGAATACGAAAGTGACATTTAAATTTATAAAAATGTGAATAAATAATTTCAAAAGTGTAATTTGCTTTAATTAAACTCGTAAACATGCTTTTCTTGTAGATTAGATGTCTAGAAAAATAAGGAAATATGTAGTTTAGATATAGTAGATTATTGCAGAGTAACGTAAGAGTAATAAATAAATTTTTAATAAAAGAGAAACATAAATGTATAACGAATCTAAATTATATGCACTTATTTTGATAAAATACAAAAATAAGTGTAACCATAAGATAGTTCTGCTAAGACAAACCGAATATAGACCATACCGAACCTAATGTGCTTTAAAAGAAAAATGTTGAGTTAGTTTAGTTTTAGATCATACATTTTTTTATTTTATTTCATCCTCATTATAAATGGATCAAAATATTTTGGCAAGATAACTATAAACAAGATCTTTCAACAAAGATTATCAAGTCGTCCCTTAGTATCAAATGTTTGGTAAGAGGGACACTTCTATTAATTACAAAAGAAAATGTTGCTTTAAACAACAGATGCTAGCGGAAATTGTAATACATATAGGTGGCGTCAACATCCGTTTCGATCAACTCATTACTTGTAGTTAATTACATTGAACATTACTTGTCTAATAAGGCAAAATGATAATTGTATAACTATTTTAGTTTGCAATTTACAAAAAAAAAACTTTCGGTTTTTTATCCTCATTATCACGGTCATTAACAGATCGTATTTACTAAAAAGGAAAATATGTAATTGATATTTACGTGCTGTTCGCATAATACCATTTAAATGCTTTATTTAATAAGGATAGGCTGGTTTTACTTTGCCAAAAGCAATTTAAGCGTACAAAAACTTATTATTATTGCTTTTCTCTTGCTTATTAATAAATCTGGTTGAAATTTTTTTATTCCAATTAGAATTTTTCCCTTTTTAGGCTCGGTGTTTGTCATTAAAATTAATTTATAAAATACCGTGTCTGTAAACACAAGAAGGAAAAAGTGACTTCCAGAGAAACAAAATCACATTCCTCTTGAGCGGCGTAGAAAGGGGAAATCCTGTAAGATGTTATAGAAATTATAAGTACAAAAAACTCGAGCATCTAGGAATCTCTTTATGTACCTACACCGACATCAATCTTTAGAATATTAAATATATGAAAAATTTTCACTTAGAAACATTTCACAACATAATTGGATTATTAGTTATAATGTACATGTGTCAACGGTCAGGGTTGATAGTAATTTAATTTTTATTTCAAACAAATTATGTCGTATATTACTATTAGATAATTAGGATGCAATAACACATAATCAAGAATAATAAACAATGCAGTGCAATAAGAAAAAAAAAGTTATATACACTCTTAAACATGTAATCGACAATTAGAGGTCATTATTAAGTAAAATACTTTTACGGAGTGATAATTGCATATATAACTTTTTTTGAATAAGTGGATTAATAATATGTTTATGTTAATAATTATGTTTTTTGTTTTGAATTTGTAAAATTACAAGCACGCGTAGTTGAGAATAGCTTTGCAAGCAATCCATCGAACATACTTGTATTTGACAGAGTTTCTTCACATAAACGTTCTCTGGTTTTTCGACAGAAGCTCTCAAACACGATTGTTCACTTTATCTATAAATAACAACTCAATACCGTTCTGATAGTGTAATAGTTAATCATACGTGCCTGCCAATTACGAACCCCGGAGTTTGATTCTTCAGCCAGACAAAATATTTTTTGTTGACCAATACATCAAGTCTTTGGTATTCGGAATGATATATGTTCATTACAACAATTCTTGGAAATAAATTAATAACTTAAATATGTAAAAAGTAATCATCTTTTACTTCCGTTTGTTCCGCCTATAGCCTACTGTATTGGTGATAGGTCATCACAGTCATTCCCACTGCTAACAACATATGCAGCTGAGCAATGCAAACCACTTTTTCTGCAGTAACATGCTGAATCACATCCAGTTTTACTGTCGAGTAGAAAATAATTGTCATAATGTTGTTTAGTGAAGCGATTCCGTCATTTCTATTGGCATAAAACAATTTTCTAGTTTCATACACCTTTCTTTGAGCGGTATTGAAGAATTATTTTTCTATTGCTGCATTTGCAAATAAACTTTTCCAATTTGTTTGACTGCGTCTGCTGTCGTAGACAGTGAACAAAGTTTTACTGTATTATTTCTAGAAATTAAAATTATAAACCGTTTGAATCTTAACTTATTTAAACCTTTAACTATGGCTCACCGTTTTACCTTTTATTAATAAAATTCAATTTGAACCACACATATAATCCGTAGATGAATTTTAGTGTTTCTTTTAAATGTCTTATAAAATTTAAATGTTGCTCTTTAATATGTACTTATTTCATTCAGGTGTATTAAGAATTAAAATTTGTAACACCAAATCAAAACGAACATTAAATAGACTGAATTAAAATGTAAGAATAAAAGTGGTTACTTCAAATTATCAATCGACATTTTAATGTAGCTTTTAAAATGTTGTTTTGATAATTTTAATTGGTCGCTGCGATCGGTAGTGCGTTTTGAAACTGTGCAATGTAGGGAATGAATGTAAATTTAGTTCTATAATACACCACCCACCGCAGCGACCAATTAAATTATTAAAACGACATTTTAAATAGCCACATTAAAATGTTGGCTGTCTGGAGGTAAAGTACTGCTTACATCTGTACAAAAATCCTATTTTACGATTTGAAGATATAGTTATTCCTAACAGAGTAATAGAGTCTGAAAACTTAAGATCTGAGCCATTCATACTTACAACAGGAAATGATCTATCTTTTTTGGCGGACACAAGGCAACACAGAGTTTTGTAAGCATTAAATTTAACTAGATTATTGCTTCCCCATTCGAGAATACATTGAATGTCTTTGTTGAATGAATTTGCTATTTCAGCTTTAGTGTCTTGCGACATAGAAAGTAGATTACCATTATGAGAGACTGAGATGAAGAGTGCTGTCGTCAGCAAAGCAATGGATCGGATTAGTTGTTGAAGAAATAAGGTCATTTATGTACAGCAGGAAAAGTGTACGCGCTATCACTGATCCCTGTGGCACGCCCCCGTTAATGCTAACTTCTTTCGAAAAATAGCCATCAACTACGACACGTATTCGTCTTTCATCAAGGAAACTAGAAACCCAGTTGATAAGCATATCATTTACCCCAAACGAGGTGAGTTTGGCAAGTAAACACTCATGCCAAACTTGGTCAAATGCCTTTGAGATATCTAAAGCGACTACAATTGTTTCACCGGGTTGTTCTAATGTATTATTCCAAACTTGGGTCACATATGAAAGAAGATCACCTGTTGAACGACTATGCGTAAACCCATATTGGTAATCACTAAGGAGTTTGTTAGTTTCAAGGAACAAGAGCAGTTGCTGATTGATGGAATATGTTGAACGTTTGTTAACTTTCATGATGAAGAAAATCCCCAGAAGACATAGAGATAGAATAGAGCGTAGCTAGGACTGGTACTAGTTCGGGGAACGTTTCTTTAAGACAATAGCTGGAATACCGTCTGGGCCAATCGTCTTATTGAGATCAAGCCTACTGATAATCGATTCTAGGATAGATATAGAATTAATAGCAACTTCCTTAATTTTATATTACTTTTAAAAATACTATTAAAATTTATTTTTAATCTGCAAGGTGTGGTTCGGAAATTTCATAAAATTTGCCTCTGTCGAGACTAACATGTCAAGGTATTCTGGCACATCAACTATATAAGGAAAGAGGCAATCAACTACTAATTATGCGATCAAACGATCAGCAGTCGTGTCCATTTGATTACACTCCAAGCTATTCTCCACTAGATTTTTAGAAAAAATACTAGTAAATATTATTATGATTTGCTAAAAGGTTGTCTTTGGTGGTTTTCGAAGACATTTCAACAAATAATAAACAGAGCATTACGAATTCTGTCTAATGTTTTGCTTCCGTCATTATCTTAGCCACGAAATACAACTTTTATATTTTTACGTAGGTATACAGGGTGTGGCGCGAAGAGTTTTGATTAAAAGTAATGGCAGACACAGTTATGTTAAAAATCTGAAATTACGAAACTGTAGGTTTTGGATGACGCTGAGTTCAAATATAATATTGTCCTGAATGTGGCACTTCCGGTTATACCGGAAGTAGACGTCAACTTTGTTATTTTAAATGGAACCTAATATTTTTTATTTTATTTTCGAATTCTAAATGAAATTCTAGATAAAATTTGTGCACAATGTTCTATACCAAAAATGAAGTATTTTCGAGATATTTCGATTTTTTTAAAAATTTTGAAAAAATCCTAGTTCACATTGAATAACGATATCTCCATTAATAACGAAGCTAGTGACGTGAAATTGTAACCAATAAACAGCAAGCGCTTGCCCGTTAACTCCATATATGCATCTCATTGATATTTCATACAGGGTGTTTTAAACTTAGCCGCCAATATGCACAATTTAAATCATTTATAAGTTGCTTACTTTAAACAGAACACCCTGTATTTTATTACATTTTCCGCTGTATTTTTTTAAGCCAATTCGTTTGGTATCAGTGTTCCCTATACCTAAATCCAACCACTTTTGAGATATTTCATTATCTTAGTTAAAACATAACAACACTTAATTATTTCAACATTAGTAAAGGGTAGGCCATGATTTCCATTATTTAAGGTGATATTTTGTTATTTTTTCATAAGTTATTAATTCTGAAAAGTAGCCTATAGCCTGAAAGGATTATTAATTGTGGATATCATTAAAAACGTTGACTAGGTATTTTGTATTAATTTAATTAGATAACTTACAAACAAAAATAACTAAATGTGATATTAAACAAATAAAGTTTTATAATAAGTGTTCAAAATTAGCACCATCTACTTCTAAACATTTATGAATCCTTTTCATTAAGTTATGTCTTGTAATTCTGGAAATATGGTCGGGTGTTAGAGAATTAAAAGCAAGTAAGTAAGTTTTGAAAATACCTAGTCAACGTTTTTAATGATATCCACAATTAATAATCCTGTCAGGCTATTGGTTACTTTTCAGAATTAATAACTTATGAAAAAATAACAAAATATCACCTTAAATAATGGAAATCATGGCCTACCCTTTACTAATGTTGAAATAATTAAGTGTAGTTATGTTTTAACTGAGATAATGGAATATCTCAAAATTGGATTTAGGTATAGGGAATACTGATACCAAACGAATTGGCTTAAAAAAATAGCCAATTCGTTTGGTATCAGTATTCCCTATACCTAAATCCAACCAATTTCACGTCACTAGCTTCATTATTAATGGAGATATCGTTATTCAATGTGGACTAGGATTTTTTAAAAATTTTAAAAAATCGAAATATCTCGAAAATACTTCATTTTTGGTATAGGACATTGTGCACAAATTTTATCTAGAATTTCATGTAGAATTCGAAAATAAAATAAAAAATATTAGGTTCCATTTAAAATAACAAAGTTGACGTCTACTTCGGTATAACCGGAAGTGCCACATTCAGGACAATATTATATTTGAACTCAGCGTCATCCAAAACCTACAGCTTCGTAATTTCAGATTTTTAACATAACTGTATCCGCCATTACTTTTAATCAAAACTCTTCGCGCCACACCCTGTATTATGTATTATTGGCAAACGCTCTCCATATTCACAAAAATTCTATAAACTATTGATTTTCCCCATAAATTTATTTATCTTATACTATACTGAATTTTTTTTACAAAGACGCGACGAAAACCAGAGAAAATCCTAGAGTACGAAATCTGGGGTTCAAAATGTTGATAGAAATCGTGATACACCTATCTGTTAGGTTCAAATTTTAATTATACTTATTTTATGTTATACCCATTGTTATCAATTTATTTTAACACATGGTTATTTAAGGTATATAGACATACTTTTCTCGTGCTTCTGCGCGCTTGACTCAATTTCATATTCCACAATTAAAACCTATTAGTGCATGTTGTCTAATAATGGACGCCTATTTATTATGTTTTTTTGACGTCTTGAAGACAAGTTCAGACTTGTTTGTTGTGAGGAGCCCTTCATAACATCTCAGGTACTCGAGCAGTATCAGTACATTAATAGATTTCAATTAGTGTGGTGTTGTGTTAAGTTTTAAATGGATCTTAATTTGTATACTACACATGGTGGTGGTTAAGTAATTTTTTCTGGTTGCAATATAATTTAATTTTGTGTTTTCATGCATTCTAACTGTTTTATAATTGTATGCAGTATTCGTTTTCGATTTCACTTTTTTATTAAATATTTTTTCTATATCTGAAAAATTATGTTTTTTCTTATGTTCCTTATAATGGACACTATGCGCATGCAAAAGTCTATATGTTGTCTCCAGATGAGAAGCCAACGGAGACAAAGAAGGACAGTGATAATTCCGATGTGGAAACTGCTGACATTTTGAGCCAACCGTGCGAAGTGAGATATGACGATTCCGATTTTGACGAGGAAGATGGTAATATTTCTCTTTATAAAAAAAGGTTTAAAAGATTCCCAGAACGATAGTTTGAATGCGGTACCCTCTACTTCGGGTATTTTCAATAGGTACACAGATGTGCACTCCATGTAAGCGAAAAAAAGCAGTATTATGTGGTCCCAAAATATGCATAATTTCAGTATCAATAAAGATTGTAGTCCTAGAAATCCATTAGAAGATTGTCGTCTTGCTCGGACGCCACTGAATTTTTTCAATTTTTTTTGGGATGAAAATATAGTAAATCACATTGTGAATTCTATGTAATTTTTTGGACAATGCTATTATCAGGATATTCTAAATATCCAAATAAGCGCATGTACTGGTCTAGTTCTGATGACGGTCCAAAAAACTATACAACAGTATGAGGGTAAATAGATTTGAGACAATATTACGAAATTTGCATTTTAACGATAATGCAGCCTTTGATGATGATACAGACAGATTGTACAAATTACGTCCAATTATAAACCACCTAGGTCAACAATTCAAAGAGCACGGTGGTTTAGAGAAAGCAATTTCGATAGATGAAAGTATGTGACCGTACTATGGCAAACATTACGCCTAACAGTACATAAAAGGAAAGCCCATCAGGTTCGGTTTCAAAAATTGGGCTTTATCTATAGATAGTGGTATTTGTGTAGCTTTTGAAATATAAACCGGAAGATCTACATAAGAAACTCAATTTGGGTTAGGTGGAGATGTCGTCGTATCACTTTTGGAGAAGGCAGAAATAGACTCCAAGGTAGGTTACAAGATATATTTTGATAACTACTTCACCGGAGTGCTACTACTTACCCACCTTGTTGAAAAACAAATATGTGCATCTGGTATTATAAAAGAAAATAGAACAAAACGATATCCTTTTGCTGATAAAAAGACGTGAAATAAAGAAAGTTGGGGTGTATATAAGTTTATGGGAAGTGATAAATTACTATTAGTACAATGAAAAGTCAATAAGGTGGTGACAATATCATTAAACTTTTCAGATAATGGCATCGTTAAAACCTTTCGTTAGGAAACCAAAACAAAAAAACTAATAGATCAACCAGAAATTATTGCAGCTTATAACAAAGGTATGAGAGGAGTGGATAAGGTGGACAGAATAGTATTGGCCTATTTTCGCATACCTATTTGACGTTACAGTTTCAAATAGTTGGTTGCTTATGAAAAACATAAAACCTACAGATCGTAATTGACTCAATCACTACTAGATAAATATGGAAAATGCCCTTCAACAGGACGAGTGTCTACAGCTACCGAAGATATGAGATTTGATAATGTTGGACATCTCGTTGTGTACTACGAGACACATCGAAGGTGCAAACAATGTACAAAGAAAAGCAATTTTCTCTGTGAGAAGTGTAATTGGGTGTACATTCAAAATTGTGCTTCAAGATTTATCACACAAGACAATAACTACATTTTATATTTGGTAATATTTAGTTTAATATGTCTATTCATTTGTGTTATTTTTAGTAGGTATCTACAGGGTGAGCCTAACGCGATGATCAAAACGAAAACAGCCGATTCCTCTGACCAAATGAAACAAAAAATTGTTAATAAATGTAGGGTCTATTGTTACCGGTTTGCAAGATACAGAGTGTTTTTTAATGTTTTCGATTTCGCAAAGTTACCATAGAAATGGCCCTGCATGTTCCAAACTAAAATTAAAATTAAATTAAAATTAAAAACAATTTATAACAATTCTTGTGTTATAAACAAGTCGTTGCCATGGATTTCAACAAAACAATTCATGTACAGGAAAGTAACAACATTCGTTAGGTAGCCGAGTGGTTAGGTCTACTGGTTGGCAGTTGTCATCCCTCTGAAGTTGTGGGTTCGAATCCCGCGAGTGCAAAGTATTTTTTTTCGAAAAGTGGCTAAACTGTGGTGAAGAAACACACAGGTGATTTAAAATATTAAATCCATTTCCTTCACATCAATGATGAACATTTCTTGTGGATTTGATTATCATATCTGAATTAACTCTCAGTGTCATAATTCGAAAACTAGTGTGTTAACCATCGACTTCAGTTAAAACTTATAGAATATAGAAGTTTTTCCTTTGTTAGCCGTACATCAAGTGGGTCCCCACAAAAGACTATTGCTCTTGTAAATTCGTCATAAAGTTTGAAAAAATCTTATTTTGAAATTAATTCAGGTCTTAAAAATGGTGAATAATGAGTTTGTTTCGAATCGATTCAAGATTGCGGAAGGGAATTTTGTGCTCTTCAAATCTTTCCTCGAGCATATTTCTGTAACTCCTCTAGTTTTGAACATACAGGGTCATTTTTATGGTAACTCTGCGAAATCGAAAAAATTAAAAAAAAACACACTCTGTATCTTGAAAACCGGTTACAATAGACCCTACATTTATTAACAATTTTTAGTTTCATTCGGTCAGAGGAATCGGCTGTTTTTGTTTTAACCATCGAGTTCGGGTCACACTGTACATTTTAGTTTCTAAAATGAAACTTTTGCTGGTTTGGTTTTATTAATAAATAAAAAAATTATAATCACGCTTCTTTCCTAAGCTTCCTACATGCATAGAGTCCATTTAAATGGACATGCCATATTTACAAAACTAATTGTCAAAATATTTCTTTTCGCGTGGGTTCCTCTTTTAAATGAACATAGTTTTTACAATAACAATTAAGAAAAAATAACTTCATGCACTAATGGGCATGGAATGGCCAAACGATTTCTTAATTAATTGAAATATTTTTATGAATCACACAAATAATTGTCGTGTACTCTGATATAAAGCGATATTCACACATATGAAGCGAGGCATCCAGTCGGAATGGAATTTAAAGAAGACGAAGATTTCAATTCAAACAGAAAATGAACCATTTGATTAATCGGAGAGAACGTCACAAATCTGTTATTTCCGAAAAATCATTGAACAGAAAAAAACCATGACCTGGAGGAGAGCAAGCCTTCCAAGCACAAATAGTATTAGTGAGGTCTGGCATTGATATTGCTGATTTCACCCCCATTTAACTATATAATCAGATAAACACCAAAAATACCAAAATTTATCGAAAAGTTTTTGTTCAAAAAGATCTGTGAAAATATATTTTGTCGAGTGCCTCTTGGGTACCCTGTTAGAAACTAACTAATTCCACTACTTTAATATAATAAAAAACATTGAAAGAATGGAAATAATCATTTTCTCAATACTATTCGCCTGAAACTAAAACATTTTAATATGGTGATCAGCCAAGTATAAAAATAAAAAAAAAAAGAATGGATTGTTTCTAACCATAGTTTACAATGAGAGAAATTCAATACAACTCTAGCAATCTTTTAGTAAACCCTACTACACCCCCCCCCCCACACACGCACACCTCCACACCACGCACACTCCTGACACAATCCCTCCGTCACTCGCTCGCTCCCTCCTTCACTCTCATTTACTCCCGTCCTCCGTCCCTCACTAACTCACTCACCCTTCATACCACCCACCCACCCTCTCACTCACCTCTCACTCATCCCACCCACTCACCCCACCCCCACCCATTTGCGCATCTCAGAGCTCAAGCTTATTGTTGTCACTTGTATTTTTAATTACTTCTAGAGAAATGATGAATGATGGGGCGGAACAGTCCACAAAGGTGTAAACAGAATGGTAAGTTTAATAATTAATAAGTTGCAGCTAAGTGATTTTGAAATAAATCGGACGATACACGAAGGCCTCGTATCACATCCAATTAAAGTATAATCATTTATATTATTATAAAATAATCAGAAATACTCTTCCATTAGTAAAGTTTATGGAATTACAACAAAATAATTTAAATCCATCATATTCAAGAATACTATTTTTTACGAAAAGTTACTGAGCAAAACTGAACAGTTTCTAAGCCGCGGGTAAAAAATACAACAGTCTGTAAAACATACTTAAAATTTTTGAAAATGTAAAATATTGTCTGATAAATGGTCCCATGGATCAAATGTCCTTAATTCAAATGCCGTTTGAAAGTACCCAAAGCGTGCAAGGTAATTTAGATATTATTACATTAAAATCACATTAAAGTGCAGCTCAAAGCCTAATAGAAAAAAGGCCATAATAATAGTATCCATAAAAGTGCAATTTTTCGTTACAGCAATGCAGAGAGTTACACACTTAACATTTTTTAATTTATAGAAGATATTAAATGAATCTTAAATGAGTTATAATATTAATATGACTAAAGTTTGAATTACATTTTAATCAAGATGTGATATAATAATAGAAGGAAATCATACACAACTATTTAGCCAATTGCTGTAGCAGGATTTGCTCCACAAAAATTCTTTCTTCTGATCTGCCCTATTATGGAACTATGTCTAGATACTAGATATTTATAGATACGTATGACAAATGTGGTAGCTTAATACGCAAGCAAGTACATTTGCTCATTAATCGACAACCAGGGGAATTACCTGTAATAACGCCAATTAATGGTAAAGTTTATATGCTTGTTAATTATTAGTAACATTACTTACTAAGGTATGTGATATTAAATTAAATTCTAAAACAGCCAAAATGTTTCAAATCAAGATTAAATGTAATTTTACCTTGTGTAATGGTGTATTCCGTTCTACTGGAAGCAGAAAGCCAAACTAGGAATAAAGTCCAAGGATTATAAACGTTTACTTTGCGTACAACCACTTATACAATTTTGAATTGAAATCTGTAGTAACAAAACTAATTTACCATTTATGTACTATCAATAATTAAAAGAAATGGGATGCAGCCAACACATGACTTTCATATGCCTGTGTACTGTTAGCAAAGAATATATAAGGCACATATAGAAGATCTTACGTAAATTACATTAGTAACTCTAAATATAAAGTTTCATTGAAATCCACAAAAACATTATACGATAGATCGTTTAAAAAGTGGTCAAAACCTGTGAAACTGTCGAAAATGTTTTTTTTACGAAAATAATGGGTTACTTATATATGATTTACGCGTAAAGAGAATAGATATGTAAGTTTTCTAAATTTTCCAAAATAATTCCTTTTAGTTGAAATATAAAATGAGAAATAGAAGAAATAAAGAGAATATGTATATTAGGAAGGCCCATCCAAATATACAAATAATCCAAAGACGATCATAAGCTGAAAATCCACACTTGTTCCATAAACTTTACAAATAACTTGTTATTTGTGAGAACAGAGCATCATGATCAATGAATTTCATCAATATTTTCCATGGCTGTAATGCAGAAAACGAAAAACGACCAGAAATATGGATATGTGAACACTCTATAGTGATCACTGATGGAATGTAGGTTCACTGTTTTATTCCCGAGTTGCATCCAGCCTTCAGCTGAGTTGTGTACTGGTTTTCCTGGGCCTAAGAAAGCGCTAAGAACCTGTTTGGCAGATAATGGAACATTCTGCCTCCTCCGCCGTGGAATCCTGTTATGGACTCAACTAATTTCTTTCTACCTGTTTGGAAGGTTGACCGAGCTAGTTGGATCTGTGGTAACGCAGTCTGGTTAGCATTCTGGAGGTAATGGGCTCTATCCGTGTTATCGCCTATCTTGTATGAGGTTTTTTCACGGGGTTTTTCCTCATGCACATCTAGCGACACGATGACTGCGTATACGCACATCATGTGCGGCTATTTAGGTAAATTTTGGGGTACTATCTTCCCCTTTAGAACCTTAACTCCATTCCTTCCGATCCTATTCTGACCGCACCCATCTTTAATCCGACCAAGCATATATACGAAATGTATATATGTGTGCTGGGAATCCATCGAGCAGTCCGTCCTCCACTTGGGGGAAGGAATAAAACACATTGCTTTCCTTTCCGTTTTTGGAAGGTTTAAGTCAAACTTGGTGCAGATAACGATACTACCATCGACTTGGTGGATACTCAGCAAAACGAAAAGCTTGTATTAAAAAGGCATTAATATTCTTTTAGAATGTTAGAACAAATTTTTAAATTCTGGAGTCCCCATCATATGTAAACCACCTGTTGGAACCATGTACAATCATTTATAGTGGTTCCGTATCAAAACAACCAAAATTTTAATAAATTTTCAGGCAATTGTGTTTTCAACCCTAAGTTATATTGAATATAGCTATACATTGAATGTCTCTAACAAATATTTATTACCAACTGTTTGTTCAGTGTATCACTAAAAACTCCCAAACTAAGTACTTTGGAAATTCCTAAGGAACTTGAATTTTACAAAAAATCGGTAACTTCTTTTTCTACTTTCTTTAGTAATCGTTCGTTTCATAATAACACTCAAATTACGACAAAAAAAAACATTTGATTGCTATTTAACTAAGCCAAACATTTATTTGTAAGCCGAAGAAAGTTAACAATAAGCAGACGACACCCAGTTTAGGTCAAATTGCCACATAAAAGTTTTTGCAAAATCATAACTATTCCTTCGGTTGAGAAGTGTTAAACACAATTAGTACTAGTCGTAACTCAATAATCCCATACATTCAGTGTAATTTAATACAATTTTTGTATAGAAGTCCTTAAAATACCACTTTAGTTAGTTTAACTATTTTTCCGCGCATAGAAAGTGATTAATCAACCTATGGTAATACTTTCCTCAAAACAATATCTACTTTTTTGCTTTAAACACTGTGAAAGAACAAAAAATTAGAGGGTAATGGTTCAATATCTAAAAAATATTCAATTGTCGGATATCTTCTCGTGTTTATTGTTTTTAATTTTAAACTATTTTTCTAAATCATAATTGTTAACGCTGTAAGAGTAACGAAACTTGAATTTGATCATCAAAACTGAATATTTACAAATATTTGGCAATAAAACTTATTTCCATTTTTACTAAAAAGATTGCAAATTGCAGTTTAGGATTTCAAAACTAGACAGAGCTTAATTTATGTCAGTCAAAAATTCAAGTGAAAGCATGAAATATGTATGATAATTCTTCTAAAAAATAGACTTAAAATTAATTCAAATGTAATGCATTTAAAATAAAAACTTGGGTAATTAATTTGTAAATCTTACATAATAAATTTATTAATGTCTATTTTATATTATATATACCCACGCAATTAAAAATTTATTTGGTGATAATTTTTTGTAATTAAAATATCTAACACATGACAATTTAAATAAACCAACTATCAAATAGCCAAGCAGTGTAGGTGGAGATCCTTTTTTGGAATTTATTAAATTGTCAACATTTGCTTAATTTTAATTAAACGAATGGAAATGTCAATAAAAATGTTAACGTTTTCAATAACACGTACCAATTATTGAATATATTTAAATAGTTTAACGTTTTATATGTAAGACAATGCCCAATCCTAAATTAGTAACGTTGTCAAATAACAAATAGTCATCCCATTTTCATTCAATTGTATACAAATTCAACAGTTTTAAAAATCATGACTACAAAAAATTTTGTTCACAAGTTTTTGTTCCAATTGTTCCGCACTGTTATGCAAAAAAGGTTGGACCGGTTTTAGCATAGATTTGGGTCAAATTCAGCCCAAATAATGACAACACTCCTTCTTGCAGCAACTCCAACCAAATTTGTGTATACATATTGACCTTTCTAAATAAAAGCCGTAAGCCGTAGCAGAGTTGATGTCCTGACATCTTGTGTGTAAAGCGGATACTCATAGTACTTATTTTTAGCTTTTGGTCATCAAAACAATCCATTTTTCAGCAAACTCAACGAAATTGGTCTTGATTTTCAGTAATACTCAACCCAAATCTAGACAAACATAATTCAGCTCTAGAGTAAATCAATTTTGCCGCGACTCCAATTTCATTGGAGTCGCGGCAAATATGGATTTTGGGGCAACATTCGAACCCAATGCTTACCAATACTCATAGACAACATTTGGATTTTGGGTAATGAGGAAATCAATTTTGCCTCAACCCCAACAAAATTGGTACATAAATATAGATTTTGGGCAAGATAGAGCCCAAATGTTGACTAACACTCATGAGCCACAGAATTAGGCTCTTGGCCATCGAGGAAATTAATTTTTGCGCTACCCCAACGAAATTGGTGTAAATATAGATTTTGAGCAACATTTAAGCCTAATGCTGGCCAACATTGATGGGCTATAGAATTTAGCTCTCGGTCATCGAGGAAATCAATGTTGCCGTGACACCAACGAAATTGGTGTGTACATATAGATTTTGGGCAACATCCGGGCCAAATGCTGACCTACCCTCATGAGCAACATAATTTAGCACTTAATTGGTAAGTAAATCTATTTTGGTGCAATCCTAACAAAGTTTATATAGAAACATATATTTCGGGCAAAATTCGGTCCAAGTGCTAAGCAACACTAATGGAACACAAAATTGGCTTTTGGGCATCGAGGAAATCAATTTTGCCGCAACCATAACAAAATTGCTGTGTAAATATAAATTTTGGGCAACATTCAGCCCAAATACTTGCCAACACATTATGGGCTAAGAATCTGGCACTTTCACAACGAGGAAATCATTTTTATCGTGGCCCAAACTAAATTGATCTATAAATATATATTTTGGGCAACGTTTAGTCCAAATTTTGACAAATACTCATCCAGCACAAACTTTATCTGTTGGTCATTGAGTGGATCCATTTTGCAGCAACCTCAACGAAATTGGTGTATAAATATCTCTACAGATATGAAAGTGTTTTGGATTTTTCCCCTTTTTTTGGAGTTTTACAGTAAACGGAAGCTTTAAATAAAAATAGTGTTTAATAAAAGTTTCTTGTTTATTTCGTTTTACTCTACAACTTTTTCTAATAGTTTTTTCCTTTTTCATATTGTTACTAAAATACTGACGTGCTTGCTTGGAGACTTTTTTTCCATATCTCCCATGTTTATATTTATCAAAACTTAGAGCGCGAACAAGAGTATCATAGACGGACGAGCGTGTGAGCAAGAAGTCCAGAGACGAAACTAATAAGCTTCCGCTACAACGTTTACTTAAAATACACAATTTACCCAAAATTAATAATCGAAGTTCATAATGAAAGAGAAAATATATCAGTACATATTAATAAAAAGAAAGGCATCAGCAGGTAAAAACATCCACACCCACATGAAACTTTCACAAGACAAGCTGTAGTGCGCATGTAGTTTTCACTTTTTCTCAATTATCTTTCAATTTACAACGTTTTGCTATAAAAAATAATTTGAAAAATACAAGAAGTCAAACCAACAATAAAAGTTTTAATCCACAAATGTAGTATGCTTTGAAATGGTAAACAATATTGACAGTTAATTAACAATTGTTTTAAGTTTGGGACTAGTTAAATCAAAATGAGACATTTAGTAGATATAGAAAACGCTTTGGACAAGGCCGTAGGGGGAAAAACGAATCGGATCCAGTACTGTTTTTAAGCACTATCCTCCTTGCGTTCTAACACATATTTGGCAAAATATCTTCGAATTAGGATGACAACGATGCATAAAAGAAAAATCTCCTGCTAAACGGATGTGAATGGGTTATTAGGCGCAAAAAGTTAAAAAGCAAGAACACTGCGAAATTCTGGCGTATAGTAACTTCGATAATGGGGACCACCACTCTTCACAGATGAGTCACGGTTTAGTTTAGTTGTTCTGATATAGAAGTGTGTATATACAGATGTTCATATGACTGGCATTCTGTAGCTACCGCCAAAGAATCCTGTGGTTTGGTGCGGAATTAGCCTTAAAGCTAGAACAGATCTTGTGATAGTGTCAGAGAATCTAAAAGCTCAACGATGTCATTACTCTATTGGTACAAATTTTATGTTTATATAGGATAACACACATCCGCACACTATGGCTATCATCGTGGACTTTTTTCTGCACCACAGGAATAAATCAATGAATTGGTATCAATCTAAACTGCACAAGGGCCTTTAGGACATGTCCAGAACCACAGAAGCAGAAGCATTCAAGCAGTTATGCCATATTTGTATTAATGGAAAACACGAAAACTTAAAGAAACCAGATCGTACAAGGATGTTAACGATAGACAGATGAGATGGCTTACTCTTCACTTTAAATCTAGTTTTTTGTTATTTGTGTCTTTACCTTAAGAAGGATTATTAAATTTGTATTATTGTATGATTGTATAGTGTTGCAGTTAAAAATGTTATTGAGATGCAATAAGTGCTCCTATAATTTTGTTGACCAGTACGTTTATCTTTTAGTAGAGTATGAAGACTAACGCGTTATGCCAGCCAGCCTGAAAATATTTTTCTGGGAGGCATGCACCAAGCTACAAAGAACAGAAATCCACCTAAAATATAGCAATTAAAACTTATTAATATTACCACTTTGAGTTGAAGGATTCCTGTTTGTGGGGCCCAATGACCTAATTATGGAAAATACTGGTCTCCCACCGAAAATTGCGTTTGAGTTCTGATTTGTTAGCTTGGGGTCCAGTGTCATTGAAGTTAATGCATGTTTCGAGATAATAAAAGGCATGTCTCCAATGCTATTGCTTCTTCGATAATAGTAATAATTATTAATTTTGAAAAAAATTTACGGACTGTAATTAAAGTAGTAAGAGAATAATGAACATCCTAACATTATTAGCTGAATTAAACAGATTTTGGATCAATATTTAGAAATGAAAAAACTTACAAATTGTCTACTCGCGGTGCATGCAGTAAATTAATATTCAAGAAGCGGTTCCATTCCCGTGTGACGTATTTTTGTGGTCTGTGTATAAACGCTCATGCGTGGGCATATCCAGGAAGACTAATAGAAAAACACTAGAAGAGTTATTTCTCCTTTAAACCGTAAAATTCGTTGGTCCCGAACTTAATCTAAAAGCACTTATTCTTAATATTATCACACTAAATATATATGGGAAAATACCTACATGAGTGCGACTGAAGGAGCAAGACAGTGCACACTCCTCCTTCGAGGAAGAAATAAACATGCGCTCTTGAAATTTTATTTTTTCCTGCAAACAGTTGAATTGTACAATTGTACGATTATGGAATAAACAACAGAACAATCATACACTAGGATAAGAGTGCACGATTTCCATTAAATAAAGCCGATTCGTTACTAAAGTACATAGTAGTATACGACGGTAGTTTTTCCAAACACAGTCAACAGTCACTTTTAAGCAATTTAGTAAGAGAGACTTGGGTAATAGCGGATACGAACAGACAGGCCCGCGAGTGAGTGTAATTGTGCGTGCGTGGCAGCGTGTGTGTGCTTGTAGCCAAGGTAGCTTAAAAAATGTATACATCAGATTTTCCTGAAAGTTCATATTTAATGGTAGTACTAAAATAACTCGATTCTATAAAATTTTTGTTATAATCGGTTTCTAGATAAAATCATAAAAATTATTAAATTCAGAGAAAAACTGTAGATCTTTAAGAAATATAATTGAATTTTAGATAAGTTACGTTAATGGTGTCCGTAGGGTGATAAATAAGCCCTTAAAAGCACTTTATACGACCCCTAAACTACTTTTAGTGAATAAATGGAAAAGCTTTAACTTTACATAAAAAATGTAGAAGCCTTTAAAGATAATTCGATTTTAGATAATTAAAATATTTTGGGAATAAAATCGTATTTTAGGCTATGCTAACTTAACACATTTAATTAATAATAAAAACATAGACATACCAAAAGTAAAGATTAAGAGATACATTGCTTTGATTTTTTTAATTATAACTTCCTGTTGCAAATAGCAGATTATTCATTTTTCATGCGTTACTGTGCCGTTGAAAGAAAACAAAACTATAAAATATAGTGCGAGTATGATCTTATATTCCTGTTTATTGTGTCTGTTGTAAAGAAAGGGTAATTACAACTATACGTAAGATGTTAATTATACATATTCACCATATACGTAATTGTACATCATAGAAATGGCATCTATGAGTAAAAGGAGAAGTGTCAAACCAACGAAAGCGATAACCAAAGTGTTAGTGTTGAGGATTTACCCTGCGAAAATGACAACGATTTTATGACCGTGCCAAATGGTAAAAAATATAGTGCGCTTTATTTCAGGACCATAACAAAAAGGAAACATTTAGATGATTGGAGCAAATTTATTACGTTAGAAATGAGAGAAGAAATAATTATGTGCACCAATCGAGAAGCTGTTCGGGAATGTACTCTGATGATTATGGCTGGAGTTGAAAAAATTGGGATGCACCCGTACGTGAACTTTTTACTGATAAACAATCCAATCCAACATATAAAGCGTGCATGTGTGTCAACTCTTTATTAAATATAAACAGTTTTTACGGTTTGATAATAAAATAATCCGTAAGCAAAGATTAGAAACGGATAAATTAGCATCCATTTCATACATCTGGAACTTATTTTTGGAACAATGCAAAACGGTTATAGTTCCACAAATTAATCTTACAGTTGACGAACAACTAGTTAGTTTTCGGGGAAGATGTGCATTCATTCAGGATATGCCAAGCAAGCCTTTTGGCTTTGCGAGTCTGAAACAGGATATGCAATAGATGGCATAATATATGTTAGGAAACACTCAATGGCTGAAGTGGAAAGAAACTTAGGTATGAGAACGGTACAGTTTTTGGTGAACTCAGTTAAAAATTCATATTTTATTTGAGAAACTGTTATCAGTAGGAACCATAAGAAAAAATAAGAGATATTCCTGCAGAAATGAAGGCCGATAAAAATAGATCCATTCATTCGTCTCTTTTTGACTTTGATGATAATATGACACTAGTGAGTTATGTCCCTAACAAAGCAGTAGTATTACTCAGTACAATGCATAACGACAATAAGGTAGATACAACACAACACAAAAGATGTAATGGACCAGAAAGTAGCCTATTATTCCTGCAAGAGACAAACAAAAAGATGGAGTAATGTTAAGGATGTAGGAGCTTTAAATGCTTTCATTTTGTTTATTGCTGAAAATCAAAATTATCTCAGAAACCGAACGGATAAAAGACGAATGTTTTTGAAAGAACTGGCTCAGCAGCTTATTTTGCTTTACATGGGAAGACGAGCCAATACGCTAAACTTCAAAAGTCCATTTTGGCAGAAATTGCAAAATTTATTTCTATCGATAGCAACGCAGAGCTCGAAGCTAAAAGGAAAGCTAGAAGGACACGTTGTTTTCTATGTCAATCAAAAAAGGACAGAAAATGTGAACGAGTGTGCCATAAATATGACAATGTAATATCTAAAGAGCACTCTGTATATTTGTGTACACAATGTAATCACCTATAATTAAAGGAATTTTAAAATTGAGGACATTTATTACTGTTTCTACATTTGATTTTAGGTGTGGGCATTTTCTACCCATGTCATGTAAATATAGTGATTGTTGATGTCATCATCTCATAACATGTACTGCATTTTGGTATAGTAAGATCTCTTTGCTCTGTTGCCTCTTTGCCATATACCACCAATGCTAATGTAACATGACACCTGTATCAGAAAGTTATGTGCTTGCCACATCATATTTTTTAGTAGCACTTGAATACTATAGAACAAACGGTATTGTGGTCCCCACTATTCGACCACCTACATTTGCAGTCTTGGGATCTGATACACAGGAATTTCTCCTTTTAATCGGAATAAATTTGGCCAAGAAAACTGTTTACCTTTATCTGTTACAGACCGTCCTATGCCTAATGTAGGCATGTCATCACCGTAACATTACAATAGGGCAATGGAATAGAAAATCAGAATTCTACCTCAAATTATGACAAAAATAAATGGAAAAAAACTATTGCACAGAACTCCGCGAACTGAAAAATCAAAGAGAAAATACGAGGTGTGATCAAAAAAATGAAGTGAAGGGATTGATACATCTGTTTGATGTAATGTCCGGATGCTTTGAGATCGACAGTGACAATCCAGAATAAGTTGCGACCTGTCAGTCGACTTCCAAAGCCGACAGAGTGAGGTTGTGTTTATCGTGCCTACCGCACATCATGAATTTCGAACAACGCGTGAACATTAAGTGTTGTTTCAAGTTGCAAAAGAGTGCAAAAGAAGCTCAAAAATGTTAAGTTAAAAGCGATGTATGGCAATAATGTGGTGACTATTTGCAAGTGGTATATAGGTGATTTAAAAGCGAAAATCGGTTCAACACAACCAAAGGTTTTGACGTGCGCAAAAAAGGCGATTGACTACTCAGAGCTTGCTGAAGAACTGAACATTTCGTACGGGTCAGTGCAAAGCAGAAAAATCGGCCACACCTCGCTTCTGACCCGCGAGTTTTTGGCTGAATAAAAGGTTATCATTTGTCCACATCCGCCTTACTCTCTGGATTAGGACCATGCAACCTCTGGATCTTCCTAAAAATAAAAACCGTGTTGAAAGCAAAACGGGTCGGCGCCATTCTCTATCTCGAGAAGGCCACAACGGAGCAACTAAAGGTCCTTCCGAAAAAAGCCTTCCAGAAACGCTTCCAAACATAGAACCATAGAACCATTGGGATAAATACTTTGAAGGATATTAAGTCAAATTTATTCGAACCTAATTAGTTTGAAATAAATTATTCACTGCACTTTTTGATTACACGTTATAGTTGCGAAAAAAGACAAATTTTTGAAATTAAGTACGACGGTAATTCATGAGAGAATAGTGTTAACTTTGAGGATATTTAAGGAATTACGTAGTAGTATTGAACAAAATATTTAGGGAACTAATTTATGGATCAAAGATAACAAGCCAAGATTTGAAGTAGTGGTTTATCTTAATAATGACCATGGAGTTTACAGTAAGTTACTCACTGTACATTCTTGTTTTGTTATAAATTGTTTTAAGTTTATTTATTCTTCATAAAAAGAAATCGTTATTACTTTTTAAAGAAATAGAGGTTTAAAAAAATACTTGTCCACTTACTCCTTGATATAAGTCCGTTGTCTAAAGAAAGAAAGACAGTGGATAAATGGAAGGGTAACATTCGCTGTTGGCGTCCAGGATCAATTAAAGAGAGTATTTCGCTAAAGAATATTTAATATGCAGTATTACTTATAAAATACATAATACCAACGGTTAAATTCGAACCCAGCGACTGCCACAGTTATCTTGCTAAATTTTATTGTTAAAATTATAGTTCGTCCAAATTGGACCCTTTAATTTTACATAAAAAAGTTCGTGTAAAAAATGTATTGTTGAATGTAACAAACATTTTAAGAAGACTTTTCTGTCACCTTGTTATAACACAAGGTTTCAAAAAAATTTTAAAGTGTGTTTAAGTTAAGGATTTTGGTTTAGTCAAACGCCTTGTGCATAGCTCTAATTCTTAAAGTAGTAAATATATCTGTAGTTCGTTTTAATAAGGATCACGGTATATTGGAGATGGTACAACAAAGCGCCAAGTATTTGCAGTATTACGTAAACCACAGTTATTTATTACTATTGTAGATATAATCACCGCCGAATTCTGAAATTTCCTTGAATACCATTCTTAAGACTGGTTAACGTTAAGCCTACTGTTCGTGTGCACATTCTACAAATTGATGCAGTTATTCATCATAATAAGTGCATTTGTGGTGATTTGTCCAGAATAGTGAAAATAAGCACAGGAAGGAAATTATTCATAAAGAATTAAAATTTAGAAAAAATTGTGTCAGATGTCAAATGGGCCCCAAGAATGTTTTCCTTCCTGCAAAAACAGAAACAAATCCAAACTGAAACAGAGCTTTTAAGGTAGTTTGAATAATTTGCGTAATTGTGATGTGTGTTCATCCTTTTCCCCCGAAAATCGAATGATCAAGTTTAGAACGAAGACAACAAACAACGTCAGTACCTAAAAAAGCGAAAGTTGTTCCTTATGGCAACAGTGTTTTGGGATGAAGAAGATGTTATTATCAATTCTTATCTAAAAATCTGCTTTTCAAATAAAGTGACGTAACACATTCGAAGTGCCATTCTCCATTATGATAATACCATCCTCATACCGTTCAAGTTACTAAACCCACTTCAAGAAAATCGTATTGGTAAACTATTTGGTATACTACAGTCCCGACATCGCATTGCGATGTGGTTCAGAATTTTGCATGCAAGTGGCTAGGTGAGCCGCCTATTACATTTTTTAAAGACGGTGTCATAAAGTTCTCAAGAAAACGCAAGAAGTGTACAGAGCTACCAGGAGAGTATATTGAAAAGTAGATGTGTTTTCTTTAAATAAATAATTATTAAACATGGCAAATCTGGAATACTGGAACTGTGGTAGGATAAGCAACGAAGCGTTACTCGCTAATGGTATATATATATATATATATATATATATATATATATATATATATATATATATATATATTTATTAGAATTTTTATTTAGTTCGCCCTAGTCGACCGTTGATGATGATAGCGTAGCTATTGAAACGCGTTCGGTATTTTTTTTTTTTAATTTTGTGTGGTACGTGGGTGTATTTTCTTTGTTAATTATTAAACAATTCCTATTTATATTTGAACATACCCCGTATTATAAATTATACCAGGAAGGCCATGGAATTAATTTGATAACCAATAAAATTTGTAAAATTAAACAAAATTACTAATATAATATGAAATTTAGTCAATGTATATGACAACGGTTACAACAAAATGGAACGAAATCTTTTTTTTGTAAAGTTCAAGAACAAAGAGAAGTGTGCTGAACTTATTTATCCATCATAAACATGTGCTTAATAAAATGTTGCGTTTAATTCATTAATTTACGGAAGTTCGACACCTAAATGTCTAGGTCGCTGTAATTTTTAATTAAGTCCACCAAATAATCGAAGGTGGAAAGTGTTTCGACTCGGGTGACTCAAATTCTTATGACCTATATTGATAAAACATTAAATTTTGTATGTTTTTTTAGACTCATGCGGATAAATGCCCTTTCATTAAGTACTAATGATGCCTTTTATATTTGTTCTAGAGATTTAAATTTTTGAGATCGAATTGATGCAAGATATCAACGTAAAGCATATACTTGTTTTTATAAGTTGATCAATTAAAAAATCACAAGATTGAAGGATTCAAAAGGGCAAAAATAAGATCAAATTTTAAAATCTACGACTACGTTACGGTTACAAAATTTACGCATCGTAGGTAAACAATAATAATAAAAAAAATCTTACCTTGACGGTTTGTGATTTAAGTTGTTTGTCGGGATCTGGAAGGTATTCTAAGGTTATTCCATAAAACTGTCCTTTATTAATATAAGTAATACGATCATCTTCGCGCCTTTGAGATGTAGATATTGGCGTCTCTAAGAAATATTTGAAACCGTATGGTAAAAATCTGTAAAAAGTAAATTACAATTTCAAATTATACACAATTTTTGGTAACGCGTTTGACGAAAATCATAAATATTCCAATCTTGGGTGGTTCGCTAATAAAATATTTAATTTAAGTCAAAAAATTAATTCTAGTAATTGAAATCGCACGATTATGTGAAGAGTAATTGTGTTTCAGATATAAATCGCAAATGTAAAACAACTTGAATTAAAGGTGGAAACCAGATTATGAAAAAGCTGCTCTATAACCATAGAAAATTATAATAATATTTAATGGGGTATAGTGACATTTAACGAAATTTAGACCTCGTGAAAGGCCGTGGAAGTAAAACGTTTGTAAGTAATAATATGAACTTGTTGAACAGGCTCTTTATTTTGCGTTGTGTAACATAAAGGTGCTTGTATCAAGTGACACTAGCAATCGAGTTTGTCCGGTTCATGGCAGTGGACTACCTATATATTGTGAGGTCAAAAACAAATTCATGTACCTAGTCCGTTTAATGTTCCTGCTTTATACGTGTAACCGGTGGCAATTTACGTACTTCCGAGAATCGTCCAAAAATATTCTCATCGCTTTACTTATGTTTACTGGAAACATTATCACGTACGTGTGAATTGTAATGGTGACAAGAAATGAATTAACTCATAGAGTTAGAATGACCGTTTTACTGTTATCGGTATCACATCCTTATATAACGCGCTTTCGAGTAGATATATCAATATATAATGGAGGCTCAACTAATACATATATGTATCGCTGCAATAACGGTCTAACGTTGCCTGTTACAATAATGGCGCAATAAAAGTAATGTCCACCCTGATTGTAAATACGTTTATAGTTGAAATCAGCATGCAATGAATAAAAAGAGTGTTACTTACATTTTAGGTATTTGTATTTTATCGGCATCATTTTGTCGACCAAAATCGTGCCAAGGACGACTTCTGCTGCCAGTTTGAGCACCAGATTGGGCAGTAGTGACCACGCCGCGTTGACTCATAGATAGAGGATCCAAGAGGGAAGAATTGGTCTGGCATAGCTCCGTATAATCAAAAGACTGTAATAACCAAGTGTTGTATCGTTATCCAATAATTTAAATGTCGTTAAGATGCAGTGTTGCGAGTGACACGCGTGAGTTATAGGCTATAAAGGCATCAAGTGTTGAAACAATAATCGTTATACGGCCATTTACATAGCCCATTCATGTACACGACTATATTCACATTGCGTACTCGCATTTCATGCATATCGAGATCTGCGTGATTAGTGCTCACCTGTTGCATCGTGTTCTGGTCGCGGGGTGTGATGGCATCTGCACCAATTCCACTATCCGGACTTGGCAAATCCACTGTAAGGCCGGCAGCGGTGGCGGCGGCGATAACTCCTTTTCCGTGATACGCGCTGGATTGTCGAACATAACGTTCGACGAAACTAGCTGTGGATCCGCCGCCAACCACTTCCTCGCCATAATTTATTTGATTTTGACGCAACTGACTCGAGTAAATAGGTTCGGGAGTGCCAGCCCCGGAGGCAACGGTGGTGAAATATTCGCGATAATACGGATCGGTGACTGTAAATGCCCCGGAGCTAGTAGCTCGCACTGTAGAACTAGTATAACCACCGCTAATCGCGTTTTGCGTATATTGGGTTACATGATCACTATAGGGAATAGGGGATGGAGTTCCACTACCACTATGGGTATTATTCATAGTCGCGAATATTTGAGTGCTGTACATTGCCGGTTTGAGGCCATCCGAAGACACAAATTCTATAGGTCCCGCGTTGGAACCATCGGCCAGTAAACTGCTGTGTGAAGAAGTCGGTGTTCCATTTACTGAACGGGAAGCGTGCTGAGGAGAGTTAAGGCAAGCTTCGTCTTTAATGGAGTTGACGTCCACCACCAAATCCCCGGGCTGGCCGCTCACGGAGGATACCAGCACAACCTACAACCACGAAATGTTACAATCATCAATTCATAAAAATAATAATTGCTCCAGAATGTCCAGAAATTTAAATAATCATTCCGGAGCGCATAATAAAATTCATTCTATCAAAACACTACAAAACACTAAAATTAAACTACTACACTCCATCACCGAAGAAGCAACAGGCGAGCACGATAGGGATTACACTAATAATTCACTAATCAATCACCTTGTGTCGCGGTTGTTTGCTCACAATTATTGATCCATCTAAACCTGGGGAACTCGTATCCAATTTCCGGTGGTGGCTTAAATCTTCAGGTTCACGTTTCACTATATGCAGACTTTGACTACCGGACGCCGTGGGCTGTGCGTAACCAACGTGTTGATTTATAAATAAACCTTGTATGTCTTGAGTACTTAGTTGATTTGCGGTGCTTAGAGGCGGGTTAGTTAGCTCTAAGCCTGCCCCACTCACTAGCCCATTGGCCGCTTTTAACTGCGATGTCAGGATTCCACCAGCCTGGGAACTCGTCCTGCAACAAACGTATTAATTACATCCTCAGAATAACATCAATTGCACATCGTTGTACGTGCACTTATAAATGTTTTACTTTGATAGGGGTTTTATATTCGTTTCTAACGTAAATAATTACAATCGCGATTATCACTTCCTTAAAAAAGTACATTAACTAATTGTCTATGTTGTCAATGTAAAAATGTGTGTTAGATGCGTAGGTGGATGTCTAAGTGAAGTTAGTTATACGGAATCGTGTTTGTGTAATTGAACATGCAGTCGCGGCGGCATTGTGAAGGTGACCCAGTGCCGTATCCCGCAGAACACGATTGCTTTACTATTCGTACTCCGTGTAGTATTTAAACGGTATGAATTAAAAAAAATACTCCGTCATCACTCATCTCTTCGTATTATGCGAATACCCTTTTACGCAATATCTTATACAAATTTAAACCTATTGTGATTCTGACTATTCTTATTCAGACCGAGTCCGTGCAACATCTCTTGAAACTGCGCTCTCTATAAACTACACTCTTTCAAATATACGAAAGGGTTATAGGAGGGGCTGAAATATGATTCTCCCCGAAATATATCAACGTTTTATTACTGTAATGTATTCAAATGCACATCTTAACAATTACTTTATTCTTTGCAAAATTTATCCTCTCATTATAATTTACATTCTATTTTAATCTTAACATTTAATGCATTATTGTTTATATTGACAATTGATAAAAAAAGAATACAATAATTGGCAATACGATAATAAAATAGTCCTTGTGAAAAAATGGGTTTTCAATTTGCACTGAACACAATCATCCTTGCATTTATTAGCAATTTAATGACCACTTGATAAGCATGTCACAAGGGCATAGTGATCTAGGTAAATTACTGCAAGAATATAAATGTACCTGAAAGAATAACTGCTAAATAAATCTCACGTTTGGGGGTCCATCCTCATCGCCGATATAATTTGTAAATAGAAATGTAGAGGGTTCCAACCTGATACTATCGGTATCACGTTACTATGTAGATCTCAGATAAGCATTTTAATAAGTAGGATTAAAATTACATATGTAGCTCATATTGTGTACCCAAACCCAACATTTGCCTGAAGCGGTCACGGTAAAAAAAATAAGACTCTTTGGGAAATGCTACGGGGGCAAGGATTTACAATCAGCATTACGCTCTTTTGAATAATTTTGATTTATTTACTAAGATAAAATATACATAAAGAAACGTTTTGGAGTATAAAAAATGAGGGTTGAAGTTCTAACAATTTTCTGTTAGGCAATTGCCGATCAAAATGTCTATGAAACAAACACAATATGACTGTGTAATTAGATATATTACTATTACAAATTCTACATAAAATTAAAGGCGTTGAAAAAAAAATTAAATGGATAACAGAACAGGTGAAAAAGGTTAGTAACTTGCACAATTGAAATCAGTGACCCACACACACCCACACAAATTACGTACGGTTTTTCCACAACTTCAAAAACCATGTTAAGAATATGCAATTACAAGTAATAACACTGGATTCTCAAATTTTTGTGTCGTATAGAAAGCTATATTTTAGATCTTTTTAATGTCAATTCAAAATACGGAGAGGTAAAGAAAATACGAAATAAATCGGCACAAATTATGCACGGAGCAGTCTCAGAGAGGGCTTGCGACGAGGACAGGCGCTATTCAGAATATTTTTTTACTGTAATCCTATTGTGTTGTGTAATATATAGTGCAATGAAGCAGACTACTGCTATAAATATCTTTCCAGACATTTTTAATTTGAAAAGAAGCAAGAGAAAAACGCACATTCCAAGGTTGGAAATATATTACATAAATAATGCGTATATATTTTTATTCGTTTCACTATTTTTATAAATCAAATTTATGACATATTTTTTGAAGTGGGTGTTCTAGGTTTTCTAAAAAGAAAGAATATATCAAAATTTAAAATGTCAAAGAGTGATTATGTGAGAATAAATAGGGAATCAAATGTATAGTAATGCCATCAATCCTGGTCGTGTTATACCTGACTCGAAGAAAACTATTGAATGTAAAAACCTTTTTTATACTTTTATGCATTTAAATATTGAAGTATTTTAAAAACGCTGCGTTTGCTAAATTGGAAAAAAACTGAAAATTTAAGGTAGCTTTCAGCAAAATGCATCAATGAATCCTCAAATAATCAGCAAAGCTTCGGTTATGTCTGAAGATTCGATCAAATTTTTAGAAACATGCTGAAAAAATTAAACACAATGAAATTTCAGACATCTATCAACATCCAAAACATTTTCACAGTGTGCACTTATTTTGTTTTGAACTCCATTTTCCTAATTTGTGGAATTAATATCCATAGATACTCCAGCAAAATGTGATCAAAAGTAAAATAATGTAATCTTACGTTGCGTACATTACGATGCCAGAGCAGGTTTATGGGGTAGTATGAATAAGCTGAGGTACAACTATATTTTTGTTTTATTCATATAAAATGTACAAAGTCTTGATTCTTAGTTATTCACGTGATTGATTTAATAATAATAAACATAAATATCTGTGAAAATTGTTTTACTGCTACACGTAGGTACCTTCTAGAGATGATAGTCTCTAAACAGGTCAATATGGGACAGACAACGTACCTTTCACCTGATACGGCACAAAAATGTTTTACTCATTTTCTCTCCTTACGTTGTATACTCTGATTTAACTAATTTATATCAAATATACAATATAATAGAGCATATCAAGTTCCTTTAAAGTGTTGAATAATTAGATTATATGAATAATGAACGAAATGATGTTTTTTCGGTCGACAAATGTAAAAATTATGAATACAAAAAGGTAGTGTTTTGTTTCCATTATTCATCAGACGTGCTCCTGACATCAAGTTTTGAATTAATTAAATTAAGGCTTATTTGGTTTCCAACTAAAAGCTTTATAAAAAGACTTATCTAAAACTGTATATTCGAGCCATGTAAGAGAGAGCTTACCTATTACCACACGAAAAATATTTAAAAGAAACCTTGAAAGAAGTCTACAGTTTTTGATCAAAAGTTGATAGTTGCCGATATATGCGTAAACCTTTTTGGGGCTTGTTTGAAGTACTGTTTTAGGGCTTATTTAAGGTACAATGACAGCTATTATAAAGAAGCCTAAAACTGAACTACATTTAAAAAAGTTCTCAAAAACAAGACGTATAAGCTAACTTTTTAAAGCCTATTTATTAGTGGATTACAAACATTTATAAAGAAAACTTGTCTAAATTATCTCTAGAAAAGGTCTGTACATGTTTTGATCAAAGGTTGTCGCTATATTCACGAAAGGTACATGGAGTTCTTTTGGAGTGCGTTTTTTTAAAGACGTTTATAAAGAAAACTAATATAAAATTGAGTTTCAAAAAATATCTAGACTTATTGCTCTAAAATTAATAGTATTCTGATATTATCAAAAAATAGTTAGCCTCCTTTCATTAAAACAAAAATGAAACGAAATGAAATTATTTTTAAAAAAAGTCTGTGCACTTTTCGATCAAAAGTTTATGGTTTTTGATATATTCCTAACAGATACTTTTCATAGAAATACAGCTTTTTTAATTAGGAATTGTAAAAAGTATGCATGGGATAGCATATAGAGTAGATGGTCTTCAGGCTTTACTTGGCACACACGCACTTTTTTGTCGGAATTTTTCATAACCGAAATTTACACGACCAGGAAACGACTTATGCCATAATTAAATTGTTTCTCGGGCTGCATGGCATGTGAAACCGTCTAGTTGAAACCACATGTCGTTCACAACCTTATCCCGCAATTAAGGCATAAAAAACTGGATTATCATGTCGCGATAGTGAGCACCCTCGGGATCAAACAGTGACACGTTGTGGATGGATTTGCTTTTCAACTATCCCTCGTAGATTTTCTGAATCCCAAATTCGACAATTTTGATGATTAATGAAGCCATGCGTTTGTTAGAAAAATCAATATCCACTTGTTCCACAATCCATTCAGCGAACTCTTTTCGTTATGCGTGGTCAGCAAGCTCCAGTTTTTGAGTTAATTTAACTTCATAAACATGAAGATTTAAATCTTTCGTGAGAATACGCTGTAGAGAACTTCTTGAATTGGATTTTTGTGTGATAATTGCAAACTGTAGTTGGGAAAATTTTATTATCTTTAATATATTGCTCAACAATGAAAACGCGTTGTTCTTTCGTGTAGCGCTCCATATTGAATAATCCAGAACTGTTATTTGTCACGTTATGGAAACACTCTACCGCACAACTGGTGTCAAATTCAAATCTTGCGTGAATTTTGGGACACACATTATAGTTGGAAAAGGTCTTGTACACTTTTTGCTCAAAAAATGAATTTCTTTATTTTTCAACCGATTTTAACCAAAATTTCCCTGTGTTATTTTTGGAGTAATCGTGGTTACATACAGATAGAAACATATAGACACCATGTTCAGAGTAGTCTAGATTGTTTTTTCAGAATTTTCAAAACATGTAAAGCCGTCAAAACTCCACTAGATATTTTTCACGAAACCAATACTTCGCACATAAACAAACAAAAATTAGACCTTCAGTCGTCTGCCATTGTAGATTTAATTCCGCCCGGCCTGGGTATAATTTATTACCCATCTTACTCTAAAATGAGTAGTGTTCATGTTAGTATCAACATTACAGAAACCACGATATCCATGTCACTAAAAAATTCACCATAGAAAAATCACGAAAAAAATTAGCATAATTCGAACTTTTACAATTAAATGCAAAAGAGTCTACTTAACAAGATAATGCAGTAACCAAAACTTAAGCTTTCTATAAGAAATTCTTAAAAAATGGAAAAGTCGAAGAGTTTTCGATGCATAATAATATTTTTTGTAATTTGCCTCCATTTTGATTTTTAATAGACATATTCAGAAACGCGACGTCATCTCCGCTGTCATTATAGCTATTAAATACGGAACATTTTACGAAAATTTTTAGGTTGGCAAAGCTTGATCCGGAATTATGTCGTGCACGTCACTCTTACAGAATCTCTCATAAACAGGATGCGTCCAGTGGAAAACTTTGATGTGAGCAAATTCGCGACCGTATTTTTGAGAATTTCACGTATTTTAGGAGGTGTGCATGCAAGATTATGTTGATTATCTTCCATTTTTATGTTTTGTGACAGAATTTGTATAAAACAAAAGGCGACTAGATCAAATTTTCGCTTTTAAAATTAAGACATTACCAACTGTCACAAAAATCCTTAAATCTACTAAAGCAAATATTTTGGTTTTAAAACGGCATGAAAAGGGCAAATTACAAAAAAACGTGTTTCATAAGACCTTGAAGCACTCATTTTTTAAAAAAACTCATGATAACCCTTACCAACAATCCCAATTCATACTTTTGGAGTATATTCTTTTGAAGAGAGTAAAAGCAAGCACGTAAAATCGTATTTAGTGTATAATTAAACAGGTATTTGCTTAATGAACATTAAGAGCAAGATGATGTGTTCATAATTCCTAAATTGCTCGTAACTTTCATTTAATTTACAACAACCATGATTCCTCACTAACAATGCATGTTAAGACATTTAGAATATTTTCCTTTAAAATGAGTTAAAGTAAGCAAGTAAAATTATATTTACCGTATAATGAAGCAGGTATTCGCTTAATGAGTATTGTGAACAAGATGAACATTATGGTTTGTGGTTTGCCTAAAGAGCATTATTAGCGAGAGTATATATTATACGAAATTTTTTTAAAAGGGATAATCGGTGAGAGCTGTAAGCAGAATGAGAGTTATAAACATGAATAATACGAAGTGGCATTATGAGTAAAGCCCGTACATAATCGTTCGACTATGAACGATTATTGGTGTTCAGAAAAAAACTAACGTTTTCATAAAAACATTTGTAGAGGAAGGTTTTGTAAAACCTTTTACAAAGTACTATTATACTGTAAAATACTGTTTTGAGTTAGGAAAATGTTAACTTTCACGATTTAAACTTATAATTGCAAATGTATGTTTTTTAGGTTTATAATTTGTGTATTTGAAGATAATTTATACAAAATTTATACGTTTCGATAACAATTACTGTTATTGTAATCAGTACTAATAACAGACTTAAAATTAATTAAATTTTCCAACCAAATTTATAAAACATGAAAACGCGATGAATCGTCTGTTATAATAATTATGTGTGAACATATTTGAAAGTCTACCGTTGAATGTTATTTTATTGCACTAACCGCCTTGAAAATGACATTCCAGAACACCCTTTAACGGACCAAGGATAATATAATATATAAAATATGTGGACATTTATAATTTGTAATTTAAGATTGTACTTTTCTAAAAAATTAAAAAATATGTAAAAAGTATACATAATTTCGCAACATTACTTAAATGTAAAACAAATTTGTTATTGTCATTTATACAATAAGACAGACGGTTGAATGTGTTTAAATGTGAAACAACCCCTTAATGTTTCCGTTTGCTAATGAGGTTCCTTGTATATAATATCACATAAATCAACTTACGACCAAATATCGCCGAGTTTATCCTTTGAATCGGCAGGAAGGGCAGGTAATTTATAATATTCATAGATGAGTCCCATAGTGGTGGTTTGATCTTCGGCACCGCCACCAATGTTAAGCATAGCGGTGGTTGCTGCTGTCAGAGGGTGTTCGTAACTAGTAGTTCGCCAGGTATGTTGATCTTCTGGAGGGGCGCCCCCCTCGGGCAGCTCGGCCATACCCCGGGGCGCCGCCGCTGACAATTCACCCGCACCTCCTGTGTGAGTGCTGCCACTGGACTCCAAACTGTCCTTACGTTTTCTACGACAAATGAAAAATCATTTACTAACTGGATATATTTCTAAATTAGTTAGACAAATCGAAGGACATTTTTTTTGGCAGCTTTAGTAATGTCTAGCGGCGGCGCATCGAAGTCCCCCAATATGTTAATTTTAATACTTACCAGAAATGTGAATTATTCCAAAATATGTTTAAAACTCCGTACTAACAACCAAAACTACATCGAGTGGGATTTGATCGGAGATTAGGCTGAAACATCTTTGTAGTAGTCAAACCCGTTTATTTCATTCAAGCTTTGTGTATTACAACCAGAAATACCGACATCTTTAATATAATTGCATGTTAAATTGTGTGATTTTCTGAAGGCACGCGTATGCCATAATTCGTTCATAATTACAGGAGTGTTGTTCTTTGAGGCGATCGAATGTCACAACATTTTAACAACAAATGAAATTTAATTATCTACTCTTCAATTTAATTTGATACTTGTCTACTTTTTGTATTATTAAGGTGAATAAACTTGATTGATATTATGAACACGTCAAATATCCATAGATTAGTGCTACAGATATCCGTTAAGTGTGCCTTAAAACTTTATTAAAGACATAAAATAGAATAATTGTAACTTTAAATAAATTACGCCGAAATCCAGAATTGATCTATATGTCATACTTAAATCTGCTTATTGTATATACATTATACTATATATTACGTATAGTGATGTTGTAATCATGCACGAATCAATTAGGGAAATTATTAAAATTTTAAATGGAATGTTAATGTCTTTTACAATTACCAAAAATTCTGAAGGTGATTAGTTAATGCTATTATAAACAATTTAGAAAGTAAAATGTCACAGGACATATCAATAAATTTGAGCACCACCCAAATTATAAATAATAAAGTATAGAAAGTATATATTACTGATGTATGAATCAAATTTACCGAAACTGCTCTCAGGTAGTCCGCTTGCCCTAACAGCTAAACGGAAAATTAATTGCCACCATCTATTAATCTGTTTTTACTACCTATAAACAACGGAAAAAATAGATGTTTAAAAATAATACATCATAACCGATCCATTACAGGCACAAAATACGATGTGAAATTTACGAGTGGTGTGTGTATTTAACGTTATTTGGAACGAAAAGGGAGAATGTTTTTGGGACAGTGATGGATGCAAACTCATTAATAAAACTAATAGCTCTCGTATAGCGTATAGAATATGGTACTCTTAGATCACATTGAAACCAAAATTTGCATTTATGAATATGTCTATACGAAATAATATTTTATTTTCTACTGGCTTTTATCTAACACTAAAATATTAAAAAATTGCATCTCACGCTATTCTATGTGTAAATTATTTTTATAATTTTATAATTACACATAGAAACTGAAATAACACGGGAAAAATAAAAAATTCTTTAAAACTGCAGTGAGATATAGTAGTTTCATTAAAAAATACCGATTTGTAATAAAGCCTAATCCAAATGATGGTATTTAAATTAAACAGACTTATTTATTTATTATTATGCTATATCATAGTGCGAACTATACAGTTAATGTAAGTAGCTGCGCCGTTTTAAATGAACGAAATGTTTTCGGAACCCATTGCAAAATAATTGTTTCATTAGTACGGAAATGGCAATTTTCCCTCATTTACGTCGCTACCAGTATCAAACATTTCTATTTTATACTTTTTAGTGAAATACAAACCGTACCGTGTGTAGTTTTTAATTAATATCAATTGGATTTACCTCTATAAATTTGATTTAAATGTGGCATGTTGGTGAAATAACGTGACGGTCGATGGCGCCAGCAAATGTCGACTAAAATTCTGTTCATCGAAGATAATCACTCAAAACTTTTAAATAACCTTATACTTGCTTAGCCCTTTAGTGCCCAAAACGTCCTACAGGACGGCTTACTTTAATAAATTCCTCGTAAATAATTATGACTAAACTCAAATGCTGGGATGTGTAATACGTCTCGAAGAACTATTTTCAACGTTGTTATCTAGTTGTGATACACATTGTACATGTTTACGTGTTTACACCACCAGTTGTGTATAAATAGTCAACAAGTACAGACGTGCATATTACAAAGTTACCTTGAAGTCTGTTTTGAGCGCTTATTTTTGTGATTTGCCCTATTATTAATTTTTGGTAAGTAGTAACATTGTTTAGATGCTATTTAATGAAAATAAATTACAAATTATGTTTTTGGGTAGGCTAACTGTCCCAAAATATTGACCCGTCCTGCGACGGCTGAGGTAATTCTACAGTAATAACTGATATAATATTCAGTGAGTTCTTCTTTCACAACTATATATTTTGATCTTACTATTTACTGGTTCTAATCGTGTTTAAAGGGTTTATTATTATATTTTGCTTTTTACAATGGCACGTTGTCGAGAAGTATATAATCTCGACAACCTAACTGACGAAGATATAAGAAAACTTATGGCATCGATATCAGATGAAGTGGATGGTTTGTATACAGACGTCGAAGGAGGTGATTTCGATGACCACGATTCCATTGCTGACCCTCATCATACACCTGATTTAGTTGATGAAGATTTTGATACTTCTTTACAATGTTTGTGTCAATTCTCGAAGAAAATGTAGACAATGGGTACTTTAGACGCACTTTCTGGAGTTGACAATCCAGATGCCATTCATTCAGGCAACAACACTGCAAATAATATTGAACAAAGTTCCAGTAATGACACTGATCCAAGTACCAGAAATTTGGATAATATTGAACCAAGTCCAAACGCGAATGAAAAGAAAATAAGCAAGTTCTAACAAACAAGTCGAACAAACACCAAAAGAGCCTGAATATAGTTTATCTGAGCAAGAGGAGGACTTAGTGGCTTATTACCCGAAAAATCACTTTGCCAAATGATTTCAAGACATGCCGTGAATTAGATAAAATTCGTCCAATGAAAACTACGTGATCTGCTATTGAATTCAAGGGCGAGAAAACTGTACCTGATCATTTTATGGAGCTAACAACGCCAATGTTTTCAGTATTTTTTTGAAGACGAAATGTTTGACTATGTTATTGAACAAACGATAGCTTACGCTGCACAAAAACTATCAACAAGAAATTTTCCCTGAAACGTCCTCAATTATACAAATTCCTTGGAATATTGTACCTAATGTCTCTGGTGAATATACCCAATATTAGGTGGTACTGTGGCCGGCATGGAAGCCAGGATATAAGAAACGCCATGTCACGTAATTTTTTTGAAGAAATCAAACGACACTCACACTTCGCCGACAATCTTTTAGTGAACGACGACCTGCTGTACAAAGCGCGCCCATTGATTACCTATTTCAACAATAGATTTTCATCTGTTCCGAAGATCCAGAGACTTCATAGATGAACAAATGTGCGCCACAAAAATGAAAGTTTTTTTGCGACAGTATCTTCCAAATAATCCTCATAAATGGGGCTTCAAGTTTTTTGTTTAAAATTTGGTTTTGCATATAATTTTGAATTATATGCTGGTGTAGACGATAATGTTATTCCTGATGGATCACCCGATTTAGGGCCGACTGGTAATGTTGTATCTAGTCTAATCCAAGACATTCCAGAATAAAAAATCATATTGTGTGTTTTGACAACTTTTATAAAAGTGTGCCGCTAATGTATTTGAAATTCGTTGGGAACGGTTTGATCAAATCGTCTAAAAAATCCTTTACCAGATGATAAACAAATGTCCAAAATGAAACGAGAATTGAAAGCCAATATATTTGATGCTGATATCACCAGCGTCATCTGCAAAGACAATAAAAAGGTTCGAATGTTGTCAACATATGTCGGAGTATTACCATTTGATGGAATGCAATCGAAGCAAGTTGGAAAGTATGATCGCAAAAACAAAAAGAAGGAATTTATTGAATGCCCAAACATTATCCACGAATATAATAAGCATTAGGGCGGCATAGATCTGATGGATGGGTTGCTTGGAACCCATCATCAGATCAAGACAAAATCAACGAAATGGCCAAATCGCATCGCGTTTCACATATTTGACCTACTTATGATCAATTGGTATTTGTTATTTCGGCGCGTTTATGGATATGCAACACCCATCACTTTAGAGAACAGGTAGCTGTAACCCTATCATATACGTCTGCACCGGTAGAGCGCAAATAAAAATAAATTAATTAAAAATAACACTTCGTTCATAAAATCATCTCTTACATAATAAATATTCGTTATTTTAAGAAAATTGTATTTTTTCAAATTTATACCGCCCTTTGGGACGACCCCCCAATATTGACTCCCAGATTTATTTTCAACTTTAAATTAAAATCGCATACTGGAATTCGTCAGCGCAAATTACATTTTCTGTAAATTTTTTTTTAAATAAAAACTTGGGCACTAGAGCGTTAAAACGAAAATGAAAATCGAAATTATATTAAATATCAATACTTGCTTATGACTCAAAATGTTGTTTGTGATGAGCATGGGAAAATTTTGATATTGTATTTATTGTAGTATTGACATCCTATGAACGTCAATCATACGAAGCTGGTGTTTGGTCAAGGTCAAATTACTTTTCGTACTAGGACAAAAAATTACTTTTTATACAGTTGCCATAGAGACAACGAAGAATCTAGAAATCTGCTACTTTTGATACGAAGCACTGTCACAAGCGTCTTATCTAGGTGGTTGAAGAAAAACTATATTCTTCCAAAGCGTTCGCTAAGAGTTGAATTAGGTTCATACAATGGTATGTTGCATATTAACATTTTATAACTTTTGACGGAGCTCTAATAGTGGCTTTGTGTAGTATGCTAACAAAGAGTGAAAAATGAGAATAAACAAATGTGATGAAATTACGTCTCAAAAATATGAAAAGACCTTTACGTTTGTGATCGTTCAACACAAGAGGAGTATGTTTTCAGTAATTCAAATACAAATAGTTCTGACGAAGATAAGACCAAGATGAAACATAGACAACTGAACAAAAGTATGAAAAAGAAGACAAAAAGAGAAACACATACAAACTATCAATAGTGTTATTTTGGTGAATAAAGAAAGATATGACAACCATGAAGATGAAGTAATCGAAATAGAATGGAAATCTATCGACGAATCTACAAAACTGCAAGAATTTGATTTTAAAGGAAAATATCTCGGGTATAAAAAACTTTAGTCACGTAAAATTTATTGGTAAAGAACTTTATGACTTCATAAAACTATTTATAACTGACGATATCATCAGCCACATCATAGTAAAATCGAACGTATATGTTAGTCAGTTAAAAGAAAACGGAGTGTAATGACACTTGTGCCAATGAAATGAAAATTTTTTTAGGCTTTTTGCTATGGATGGGTTTACTTCAGTTTGCTAGAATAGCAGATCTTTGGTTAAAGAATTTTATAAAAATGACAGTTTATCTCTAGAAATTGATTTCCGTTACTCCTAAGAATAAAACATTTCGATGACAGTAGGTCTAAAACTAATCAAACAGACAAACTAACAAAAATACGTTCCTAATCATAATGCTAAGAGTAGTGATTACCGGGCAAGAAATACGTATTGACGAAAGTCTACTTTCTTTTAGCTTCCATAATGTAAACAAAAGGCATAAGTTTGGCATCAAGTTGTTCAAGTTATGTACAACGGGTGGTTACACTTATGACCTAAATGTATATTGTGGGAGAGTAGAAACAATTGAAGCATTTTCAGTATGAGCACTAGTTGGATCTAATAAGACCACTTCTAATAAAGGAAGAACGCCTACGTAGATAAACACACACAAGCGTGACACCATCTAATGAATGATTAGGAATCAAACCCATTTGGTGGGTGCATTGCGAAGGAACAGAAAGCTAAAGTGCAAAAAGTGAAAAATGAATGAATGAATAGAAAAAATGGAAGAAATGGTGCTTAGAAATTGTGCTGAAGAAAAGTGTTCAATCAGAAGAATTCAATGCATTCCCAGACATACAGAATGAAGGTTAAAATACAGCAAACGCCGCCGCTGTATTGTGTGCTATGAACGTGCCACTGGGAAATTTGACGATCACGTGTACGGAACAGGGCCACAAGAACAACATGAGAATGTGCAGCACCTGTAAAAAATAATTTTATTTAAGTTATCTTATTCCAAAAGCATAAAGTTACAAACGTATGAAGTGTCTGTATAACTACTGTGTATTTTGCATTTTCGTTATATTGGTTTATTTTTGCAAAGTACACTTAGGTTTGTTCTGTTTGTTTCCTTTAGTTTACATATACAAAATACCTTATTAGTAAAAAAAAGCTATACATAGAGCAATGCTGTATGAGGTACAGTAGGTAGCACACTGAGCATATTCTATAATCGGTTGTTGAGATACAAATCTTGTACCTCAAGGCATCCAGAGAAATGCTCATTGAGGCACACAAGTGGTACGTATGGCAGACAACCTGTAAACGACACATGCAAAAAAAACTTTCAAAGGATATTGCGCTTATTACCCAACAAGGATAGTGGTAATAAAAATTAAATTCCCTAGATTTTGTACATTAGGACAGTTCTGAACCACAAAGCTTTGTTTGGCGAATGTTTTGTTTGTCATGGTTAAATTCTAATTTTTAAGCCGTGATTACTTTATCACTATATGTATATATACAGGGTGTCCTAAAAGTCCATCAGGAAACTCCGGGAGGAGATTCTACGAGCTAAAATTATAGCAGTTTGTAAGGAAATTTTGTTTCGGATTGTCATTTGTTTGCAAGTTACGGCTTGTCAAAGACCGATTTTTTAAAATTTTCTTTTTAAATAACTTCTGCAGTTTAAGGTCGATTAGTCTCTCATTTGACATACTTACTAATTAGATCAAGTTCTATTGGAGGAGTAATAAACATGTTCCATTATGCGCCGTTAGAGAACACTTTACCTAAAACTCAAAATTTGTTTTGCTGATAACTTTTTTCTCTTGCCAAACATCGCAAAAATATGAACATTATTATAAAGAGAAACAATAGTAGAAAAAATTATGTGCTCTTTATTCAAGCCGTTTAGTCAGAAATCGCTATTAAAGTTTTATTAAGATATCCAATGTTGATAATTCCATTCGTTAATTAACCGAGTTGGCATGCTTCAAATAACTGTTATTAATACTCTTGATACGAATTGTCACGAACATTGTTTAATCTTCGTATAAGTTTGATTTTTTACCATAATAATTTGGAAAATGGCTCAGCAATACTCAAGTACTGAATACCGTGACATGCATTTTTGTTATGGACAAGCAAATGGTAATGCAGAACAAGCGCGCCGGAATTACATAGATGCATATCCTGATAATAATTCCATTATCTAACGCTATCTCTTTGTAAAACCAGAATTGTTAATAAATAAAATAAAAAAATTGGTCTTTGACAAGCCGTAACTTGCAAACAAATGACAATCCGAAACAAAATTTCCTTACAAACTGCTATAATTTTAGCTCGTAGAATCTCCTCCCGGAGTTTCCTGATGGACTTTTAGGACACCCTGTATATATACATATAGTGATAAAGTAATCACGGCTTAAAAATTAGAATTTAACCATGACAAACAAAACATTCGCCAAACAAAGCTTTGTGATTCAGAACTGTCCTAATGTACAAAATCTAGGGAATTTAATTTTTATTATTTTAGCTCGTAGAATCTGCTCCCGGAGTTTCCTGATGGACTTTTAGAACACCCTGTGTACATATACACATATATATATATATATATATATATATATATATATACAGGGTGGGCCAATAGTGCGTGGGTGGAAGATTGTGGGTTTGTTAAGGAATATTTCTAAAGTTTGTTGATGGGATGTGGTGGGGTATCCTTAAGGCTAAAAAGCTAAAATATTTTCACTTCAATCGTAAAGTTTATACAGGGCGATTTATACCAAAATTGAATTTTTTGAAGTAGAACCCCCTGTATATTATTGCATATTTGGATTCCTGACCAATGCTAGTGCGACTTTATGTATCACACATGGTACCCAAAACGAATCGTTTAGCCCCGCAATTCATCATTTTTACAAAAAGCAGATGTCTGAAAAAATATCGCTGTGATCACAAAACTTAGAAGGCCAAGACTGCGATGTTACTGGACATGAAATGTACTAGCGTAGCTCCCGACGGTCAAATCCGCATTGTTCTTGTGTTTAGAGAAATTACTTTGTCAATTTAGAAAACTTCAATCAATGGTAACTTGATTTTTTCAAATGGAATGGCCATGTCTTCATTTTTGCATCAAATGCGGATTTTTTTACCTTTCTAACGATATAAATTTGTAGGTATTTATCTTCGGTAGATTTTCTTTAATTTCACAATTTCTGATGAATTTGTGGTATTTTTCAATTTTACTTTGTATGATCTAGTAACTCGTGGAAAATAAACAAAAAACGATTCCCACTATAAAACCTTATTTATTAAGAAGAAAAACACACACATAAAACAAAATTACGAGCTAAAATAAAAATAAAATAAATGTAAAAATTATTTTAATAAATGTTCAAAATATCTACCACCTTGTTCCAAGCAAATTTTAATTCTACGACGAAAAGAATTTTAACCCTACTTAACATTACTGGGTTTCGGATTCTATTTTTCATATCTTCCGCAACATACACTTCTTCTTTCACGTACCCCCACAAAAAGAAATCAAGCGGAGAAATATTTGAAGATCTCGCTGGCCATCCTTTCCTACCCACTTTTCAACAAATGTATTATTAAGCCATTCACTTACTGCACGGGCACGCCATCTTGGTAAAAATACATATCCCTATTTTGAGCGAACGGTACATCTTCAAGGAGTCCAAATAATTTCTTATCGAGGAAATTCGAGTACAAATTCGTATTTAGAATACCGTCGAAGGAAAAGAGGCCAACAACTGAAGTACCGAATATGCCTGCCCAAACACTATTCGACCATTTCTCTTGACTCGGAAATAGTGAGGGTTTTCATCTGAGTAATAATGAAAATTGTGCTGGTTAACAAATCCGTTGCGGTGGAAGGTACACTAGTCTGTAAACATGATCTTATCCAAAAATTGTACATTTTCATTTAACTTTTGTTCCCAATTGCAAAAATAAATCCTGTTTTGAAAATCGGCCTCCTTGAGTTCTTGTTGTAGTTGGATGTGATAAGGATGAAATTATTCTTATGACAGATGTTCTATTTACTTGAAAATCTTTCGAGTTGTTGTGTACTCGAATGGGGATTTTCTATTACTGCAGTTAAAATATTGAGTTGATTACCTTCGTTCGACAAAGGTTTAATTCTTTCCTGCTTTTCAAGATAATGAACTCTTCCTGTTCCAATAAATCTTGTTTGAATGATTCTTCCTTAGGTGACGCTCCTGTCTTGCTTTGTACACTCGACTCGCTAGGAACGAATTTCTAGACCGTTCTCCAAGAATAAAAACCATATCAATCATTTGATTTACAGAAAAATTTGCTATTTTTATCAGTTAAATTTAATGTTAACTACCCAAAAAAAGCTCTAACCAAAAATAGCTGCACAAACTAGTACAGAATGTCAACGTGAAGTGAAAGTGACAAAATTGGTTTATCTATCACAGCCTGCTAGTTAGTTGCTCATAGAAACTGAACATTGAAAAATACAGAAATACAGAAATACAGAAATTGTGAAATTAAAAGAAGTCTACCGAAGATAGATACCGATAAATTTAAATCGTTCGAAAGCTCAAAAAATTCCGCATTTGATGCACAAATGAAAAATGGCCGTTCCATTTGAAAAATCAAGTTACCATTGATTAAAATTATTTTTATTTTTATTGTAGCTCTTAATTTTGTTCTTTGTGTTTTTCTACTTAATAAATAATGTTTTATGTGAATTGTGTTTTGTTTATTTTCCACGGGTTACTAGATAATACAAAACAAAAATGAAAAATACAGCAAATTAATCAGAAATTGTGAAATTAAAGAAAATCTACCGAAGATAAATACCGACAAATTTGTATCGTTAGAAACGTAAAAAAATTCCGCATTTGATGAAAATGAAAAAATGCCCGTTCCATTTTGAAGAAATCAAGTTACCACTGATTGAAATTTTCTAAATTGACAACGTAATTTCTCTAAACACAAGAAGAATTCGGAGTTGACCGTCCGATCTAAGTTAGTACATTTCATGTCTAGTAACATCGCAGAGTCATGGCCTTCTAAGTTTTGTGATCACAGCGATATTTAATTTTCTTCAGCCATCTACTTTTTCTAAAAATAAACTATACAGGGGGTTTCATTAAAAAATGCTACTTTGATATACATCGCCCTGTATAAACTTTGCGATTCAAGTGAAGATATTTTAGGTTTGTAGCGTTAAGGATGCCCCACAACATCCCATCACCAAACTTTTGAAATATTTCTTAATAAACCCACAATCTTCCACCCACGCACTATTATATATATATATATATATATATATATAAAATAATAAAGTAAGCACGTCTTGAACAGTTTAATGATTGATAAAACAGGGTTGAAACAAAATTTCATTACAAGAAAGATATTTATACTTTAATTTAAACCTTTCGAAATTTATATTTTATGTTTATTTACCGACGTATTATTTGTAATTTGTTACTGAAGGAGAAAAATATAATTCCGAAATTCCAATCGTAGATTTAGATTTCCTGTGCGCAATGAGGTATAAACGAACGAACATGGATTATAATAAGTGATTAAAATATTAATAACCAAACACCATGAACAATTATTTCAAAATCAAATATCAAAATTCACTGTGCATAGGTATGTAAGAGAAAATTTCTGATGTTAAAAACATTGATGTGTTTTTGGCGTTGTTACAAAGGCAGTACCGACATTGCTTCGATTTAATTAAAATAAGATTGGATTACAATGTTTTTACAATCCAAATGCAATACATTTGATTGTTTCCTCTTTTTTTTTCGAAATTGCTTATATTTTGGTTAGGTTTCTATATATTTTAGGTTTATTACTTATTACAAAGCTCTTACATAATTCCAAGCTTATATTAAAGTCAGATAAATGATAATATTTATACAAATATATTACAGTTGCAAACCAGATTGTTTTACAAATTACTAAAGTTGCTATTAGGATTCATGACATGTAAACAATATTTGCGATAGGAGTTCAATATTCATGTGCTTGTAATGTTTTATGAATGAAGTAGTTAATATCTCACAATGTTGCTTGACAGAATGATTTAATGGAAAGTTCACCGATAGCTTATTTAATTACTGGGCCATGTTTTCAAATCTCGACGATGTACATTAATCCAAATTTGTGGAGAAAAATCGATATTTAGTACATTGTACATTAATGCAGTGAACTGTTAAAACAATAAAGTAATTTTTCCATATACTACGCCTGTGAAACTTTTTTATAAGGTCAGTGATTGTCATACTCAATTCGGTAGCAAATATTATCAGTGTTCCTATCATACTGCATTCCATATCACTAATTTTTCTCTGTATAGCGCCCTACAGTAAACGAGATTTCTATAACTGAGTAAAAATATTAAGAAGTTATAATAGGTGTAGATTATGACGTGCATGATTCTACTATGCTAAAGATGTTGGCAGAAATTTGATGTTTCATCTTTAGTGTCTTCTTAAATTGATCATTTTCGTTAGTCTTCCTTAGTTCTGGACCCCAAACAAGCGCCACGCCAGAAGAAACGGTCAATAAAATACAATATATGAGATTTGGCAACAGACTACTGAAATTTTGTGAAATAACTAACGCCCAAAACTTCAGAACATCCGAAGAGTGGGGTTGTAAAATTGTCTTTACTACCTCTTCGATGGTTAGAGCAATCATTCATATATAACGAGGAAAGATTATAAGCAACGATAGTTCAGACGAGTAACAATGATTATTTGAAACTTTTTTTGTCTAAATATATTCTCGTCAAAATCGCTAGCGCAAAAATGCACCTTAATGCGAATGTACCAAGATGTGCCTTGGAGTTTAACTTAAGAAAGAATCTAGCAATAGGATATTCCGTTACATATCCGTACAATTAACGGAAAATCAGCTCTGTAAAGGTTCTAACATTTCTTAGAAAATTTACACCCCTAAGTTTAACTTTGAAGTAATTATAGGAAATAAATGATTTCGAAAGAGACTCATACTGCTTTGAATATCTCCAAGTGATCACCACTATTACACCACGAGAATTTCAAAGTAGTGCTACAGAAATTTTTACTGTGGAGTTTGCAATCTACTTTGCTTTAGGAAAATCATCAGAAGCCTTAGCTACCGTTTATGCGTTTTAAACTTAAACACTCAATGAGAGGTACTCCATTTCTACATATTCATAATTTGGATCGACATATAATTCTGTAGTGATATTCTCTACGTTTAGAACTAGATATCAATATGTTCTTAGTAAGCGATCGAAAATTTACATTTCTTGTTACATATATTATACTCTGGGTTTTTAATATCAGAGTTATGCGAGTCATTGCACCCATAAAAATTATTTTTTGGTTAGAGAAAATAAATAGTACTTGTTACAATGCATACTCAAATGATTGCAGAGTATTGGATACAGTATATAATAATATAAACAGGGTAATTTTCTTAAGATTAATGTTTTGTAGAACTCGATGTTTAAATAATATACAATCAATTAAAATTCCACTAATATAAACAATATTTGTTTGCATTATTAATGCTGAGTCGGTTTCTACGTTACATATCATTTTCCAGAGGTTTCAAAAATTATGACATTTAGTAACTAGTAATAACTAGATCTTTAATAGGTTACACATTATTAAACCTACTGAAAATGACGTTATTACTGGAGGAAACATTGAAATCTGAAATAAGAACCAATTTTTTTAGAATTGATAAGTAAGTAGAAATATGTACATTTCAAATCTGAAGTTACTGGAAAACTGTTGAATTTGGAAGTGATACTCAGGAACATGCAGACGTAGTAGTTTTGTATTGATAGTCCAAGGGCGCTCATGTTCAACTTGGTCCACTTGACCCCTATATGGACGTTGAGTTAGTTAATCGTTTCGTGGCTTGCTAAAGATGAGCAATATCTGATCCATTTATAACATGTCACTTTGATGATTTTAGAATCATCGCCCTAAAAATCCTGCTGTGTAGATACATGACAGGGAGAGCGTAAAGGCTGATGAACCATCAATATTTTCAACGAGAATAAATACAATTGCATGCTAAACAGTTCTTTATCGGAGATGATTTGGTATAAGAACTCTTCCTTAGTGCCTTTACAATTACGAAACAAATTAATTCAATTCGAAAATTATTTCAAAAGAAGACCGAATGTCGGATTAAGTTTAAGACACTATTAGATATAAAACATAATTGGACTTGGAAGCATATGGACGTTACGTTAAAAGCAATTTATGTACTTGTCAATTTCTAAAAAATGTTGTAATAGCTTTAAATTTTCAAAACAAATTATTTTTATTGAACAAACGTTTAAAGGGTTAAGAACAAAAAATTGATATTTTTTATAATCAATTTAATGTAGAATTGAATATAATGGTTCTGAACTGAAGAAATTAAAAAATATCGCCGATTACAGTGCCCAAATGTTTCGAATAATAGTTGTAGTTAGGGTACTTTTTACTTTTATTTCAAACATTTTTTGAAGGATGGTTCTATCTGCAGAAATTTAAACATTCCAGGTTAAAAAAAGTCAGTCGGTATGTATCTATTTTTTGTATAATATAACAGAAAGTGGAGTAACGTCAACAAAATGTGAACTAATCAGGTAACTACTTATTTATAGGTACGTAAAAGATTAGATCAAAATTTGTTTAAGATTATTTTGAAACTTAAAACCAAGTTGTTTTAAGGCCAGGTAACGATACTGAACCGCAAGAAATTTAAACCCATAAATGATCTGTTTTTCCGTGCCAATTGTATCATTTTTTCTAGACAGCGACACCATTTTCTGAAGCGTTTCGTTTAGATGGAAACTGTTATGTAGTTGCAGAATGCAGTAATGTAAGTAGTGACACGGTTTTAATGACAATGTTGGAAAGTTTCATTTCAAAGACGATTTAATAATAAATTAGTTTGTCGATATAATTTGAAAGTAAGCGATATCGGAGAAAAAGGATGTAAAACTATATAACAAACTATTTCGTGCAACAAAATTTATGCTCATCATTGTATATGTATAAACAGGATTTTGCTTTCTTTATCTATCATACATATTTTACCTCTCGTATGTCATCTGCTAGAAGCAAATCATTCATTAAGAGGGTGTGGCACTGTTATAAGACACAAGCAGCACTTACTTAGATGAGCAGAAGAATAAATAAGTTGTTTTACGAATCAAACTTTCGTAAATATATCAGCTAAGCTTGTCACTTCGCGTTTTAGTTATCTATTTAACGGTTTTAATAGCTAAGCAATTATTTTGATCATTGATTAAATTAGGTGAATTTATACGTTTCCTTCTTTAGATTTGTATTTCATCATTAATTGGGTTTTACGTGCGATCTCAGTCGTGCATTATAAAATTTCACCATTATTTTAATCCTCGAGCTATTAACCATATGTACATTATAATATAAAGCATATTAAAATTTTCAAGATTTTAAATTAGCATATTCAAGTTTAAAAATTCTACGGAATGTATGTTCCTATTATTAAAATGGTCTAATTATTCTATCGCCTGTCACTAGCAAAAAAATCTCTCCTTTTCCGAACACGTTCGTCGTTCTGTAATATCAATACCACTTAACTAACAACGTATAGTGACAATGTGTTACTCCATACAAAGTAGGTACACGAAAACCACCATACGACTATTTATATTTTGAGCCTTGGCAACACTGATTGCAGTTAGGCGCTGTTTTACCTTTCCATAGAAACGTCTGACAATAACATACTTCAAACTTTTTGTCAATAGCGTTATTTGTGTTGTTTACGGTTATTTGAAGATTGCGTGTCAGCAAAGAAATGGAATTAAGTCGTGAAAATTTTCGTGCGATGATTTATTACGATTTTCGACGTGGATTATCAAGACAAGAGTGCATCGATCAACTTACTTCCACATTTGGCGATGAAGCTCTATCCTTTGCCACTGTGAAACGCCGGTATAACGATTTTGATCATGGCCGCCTTTTGTTCACTGACGAAATTCGCGAAGGGCGTCCAAAATCAGTTGTTATTCAAGAAAACATTGATGCTGTGCAAAAACTAATAATGCAAGATCGCCATGCGACATACTGCGAAACTGAGAGAACTCTAGGCATTAGTTCCGGCAGCATATTCTCGTTGGATCCCACACAATTTGACGAAATCTCGAAAAGATGCTCGCGTCGATTGGTGCACACAAATGCTCAAGAAATACAATGGCGGTGCTTCAAAAGACGTATATAAGATTGTAATAGGTGACGAATTATGGATATATACATACGAGCCGGAACGTAAACAGCAGTCGACTGTGTGGGCGTTTCGAAATGAACCTAATCCAACAAAAGTTTTTCGTGCTCGAAGCACATCGAAAGAAATAGTCACCTGTTTTTTCGGAAAAACTGGTCATGTGACAACTGTGCCTTTAGAGGAACGTAGAACGGTTAATTCTGAATGGTACACAACCATTTGTTTGCCTGAAGTCTTCAGTGAAATGCAGAAAACAAACAAGCGCCGTCGGATCGTTCTTCATCACGAGACATCTCGCCTAACACTAAAAATTGAATTGATGGGTCATCCGCCGTACAGTCCTGATTTGCTACCTAATGACTGCTTCTTGGATATTCATCATAAAGGAGAATATTTAGAAAAACAATAAAGCAATTTTCAATGACAAATTACTGTTTTTTTCATTGTTAGGCTCAAAATATAAATAGTGACCCTCGTAGTACATGCGGTAGTTCACCTTCAGTATAACATGGAAATAGTCACAGAATTTGACTTTTGGCCATTGTTGAGTATGACATGCTTACAGTCGCCCCAGAAGACGGTCGCCAACGTGTGATAAAGGGTGCGAAGTCGCGAAAAAATGTCATTCAGGAAAACGGTTATATCTCGCTTACTATGCCTCGTATATCAGCCATCCTAATGCTAATAGAGCAGAGAAGAAAACATATAACAAAAATAAAACTAAAACGAACGAAACTGAGTAATTGAAATATATATTAAAACTTCAATTTGTATAAAAATTAAAGAAGTCGTTCACATTAAAATTTAACAGAACAACAAAGATGCATATTCCGCTATGATAAATATTCTGTACAGAACTCCCCCTAGCAGAATTCTGCAAATCCTAAGGTATGAGATAGCAATAACACAAAATGCACCATAAGCAATACTAAGTGAAACTGAATCGCAAAAATCTCAATGCATGTTGAAGTTCTTGCAAGAAATGTTTTCAACAGTAAAAACACCTATAATTTTTTAGAGATAGTTTTGCTTTAGTCTTCACTATGAGAAGAATGGTGTATTGACTGCATAGTGCAGTTTTTAACGTTTTTAACACGCTAGAGGTAGCGGAAAGCATAAAAAGTGTTAGAGTACTATAACGTTGTCCTCTCTTTTATAACTGCTCCACAAATTCAACATTGCGGCTTGCTTAGTCGTTTACGGAGTCCTAATTATTGGCAAAGCAAATGCAATAATTACAATGTTTGTAAATTCTAATTAGACTACTTACAAACAGCTTGGTACATTTTGAAGTTTCAAAAAAATCTCCCCCATTACGACGTTTCGGCTAAATCGCCACAACAATCTTCAGGTGATCGGGCTCGTCTTCTTGTGATTCGAACCAAACTGATATCTTAGTTTTCACTTTCTAGTTGTTTGGGAGTTGTTCCTTGTGGTAGTTGGTCCGTGCTTTATGAGAAACGACTTCCAGGGATTGGGTTGAAGAGGTTGTCAGATTCTTCAGTACAACGTTACGATATTTTCTCTTCGTACACTGATGCGTCGGTTGGTTTTTCCTATCTAACATTTGCGTACTTTCCACACATGGTACTTTGTACACTCCTTGGTCCTTGAATGGAACTTTTGTCATCGTGTTCTGGAGCATGTTGACGATCTTCTTGTTGGTGGTAAGGATGGTTTCAATGTTTTGTTTCTTCAGGAGTTACCCTATCTTATCTGTCATACATACGGCAAACGTGTCTTGGCTGTCGGCTGCTTCCTTTACCCATTTTGTAGAAGTGCAGTCTTTATCATATTTGTTTCTTGCCGAATGTTGTTTCCGTCCCCTAGGTGCTTCGACATTGTTATCAGCGTTTTTAAAACTGATTGTAGTTTCTCTGGGTGGTGATGAGACAGCGTTCAAGTAACGATTGGTATGTATATTTTTGCGGTACACGGGATGTTCCAATGTGACACCTTGTGTCTTGTAGACCAGAACATTTAGGAACGTAGTTTATTTCTTTTTCCACTTCCAGTGTGAATTTGATCCAATGGTGCCTAGCATTGATATCCAGGAACTATGCCAATAACTTCGTTTCATGTGTCCATATCACAAGCGTCTCGTTACCGTACCGTAGCTAAAGTTTCTTCGGCGCTGATTTTAGTGCCTTGGTATAACGTCTTGCATGAATATATATGCAACTACTGGTCATAGTGCTAATACCATCGGTGCTACTTCCGTTTGTTTATATCGTAGATCCCCGTAGATAAAGTTGATATTATTTAGGCAATGTTCCACCAAATTTAATAAGTAGTGTGTTGGTTGACATTTTCGTTGGATGACCTCCGATGCTTCTTTGACGGTTACATCTATACTCACTAGTAACTGTGTGGGTTCCACAGTGTATCCCTTCAATACATCGATGAAATCTCTGGTGTTGTTTATGTTGGATTCTGCTTCCATTGCAGTGATGATTCGATGGAACTGATGATAGGTCGAAGTGGTACTCCTTTCTTGTGAGTTTTTGGTAGTCCGTAGAATTTTGGACACACTATAAGGAAGCAGATGATAGAAGCACAATAGCAGAAAAGCTTCAATGAAAAACAATTGCGAAGGAGAAATGATTAGTGTACAAGGCTCTACGGACTACCAAAAATGCACAGTTCGATTCGAATGACGAGAATTCAAACACGGGTCACCTGAAGATGGCGATTCAGCCGAAACGTCGTGATGAAGGAGATGGTTCTTTTAAAAACCAACCAAAGCAGACAACGTGGGAAGAAATCCGGAAAAACAAAAACCACATAGTCAACATCCGCAGAAACCTGAAAACACACATACACGCACATATACACACACACACGCGCGCGCGCGCGATGTAACTAAATAAAATTTCGTTCTTATCCATCAAGACAATGCGTTTGATCGTTCTTCCAATGAAATTGTTGTCTAAACACGATTTTAAGCAAGAATAAAAAAATTCCACATTCTTCTAGGGACCAAATTTTGCTCTATTATTTTTGACCTAGGCTGCCGTTTCAAATCTATATATCAAATCGTTATAATACCAATAAGTATATCAAGATACAGCTTTCGCTACTTCACTTTGCCACATTGGACAACAATCACGTATCCAACTTAGGTCCTCTATTATTCTTACTTATTAAATTATGTGTGGGTTATGTATTCATTTAAATAAATTAAAAAGAAAAGCGTCTAAACAAAACGCAATCACTAAACAAATTCGCTCAATAATTATTGATAAATTACATGCGCCTTTCCTCTTTGCCATTATGCCTTATTGTGCGGAAATTTGAGAAAGATGTACAGGAAGTGACAATATGTGGAACGTGATGTGGGTATGCACTTAATAAAATAACATTTTGCCCGTGTAACCATGTAATTCATGAATGATAAAACAGATCGCAATGAAACATGATACATATCTCCAAACTTTCAAGTTTAATTTAATGAAATTACTCAATCTCTGTTTCCCGCGAGAAATAATACGCTCTTTATACAACATTATTTTGGTATTAAAAAATCAGCGGCGATGTTTTATTAGCGTTTGGTGAAAAACTAAAAAGATTTCATTTGTAGACCAATTTTCCTGCAAAACAACCCTGGTATAATGTTCAAAACCAACTGCAAAAGTTTGTATTTGTTTAAAAGATTTCTTCATTTATTGATCAAGCTTGTTAGAAAACAAATATTTGCATCATTCATTCCAAAATCAACTTAGCAGTTTTGTCAAAATCTTATACACCTAATTTCAATATTAAATCTAAAATTTCAAGCACTGCATAGAACTTTTATTTACAGGGTAATTTTCATGGTGTATTTCCAGAATAAATACAATTTTATTTTCGTAACCTCACTGTCTGAGACCAGCTGCAAAAGAGTTCTTAATTTTCAGGTAAAAGTTCTGGAAAAGGAAAATATACAAAAACCAATTACAGTAGAGATTCGATAATCCGGAGAATGTTAATCCGGATATTTTGTTAGTCCGGATCGACAGTAATATTAAATTATTTAGTCTAGTACTTCCGATATAAGAAAAAATGAGGATATAAATAAGGAGGTAAGGTTAGTTTATTTTGGAATAAGTCTTTCGATTATGACACTTACTCATCAATGTTTTAGATTTATTGGAATTTGCCATTCTGAGCCAGGCCCTCGTAAAACCCGGCGGCAAGCAAAATATCCAGAGATGGAGAGATAATTGTATTCCTGGTTCACTAAGCAACGAAGCAAACATATTCCTCTTTCCTATGAAATATTAGGGGCAAAAGCTCAACAGCTCTTCCTGAATACTTATGGAAAAGGTACATTTGTTCCAAGCAGAGGCTGTCTTCTTAATTTAAAAAAAAGACAGGGTTGAGGCATCTTAAAACCTGCGGAGAAAAATGATCAAATGATGAATCGTTTTATTGCCAAACTTAGGTAAGTAATAGAAGCTCTATTTCGCCAGCAAATTGATAATGCTGACGAGTTGGGCCTCTTTTGAAAGTCACTGGCCGATAAAACCTTAGTTCACAGCAACAAAGCAACGGCGCCCGGCAGAAAATCAAGTTAAGAACGAGTCACGTTTCTAGCTTACAAAAACGGCGATGGTACCCAAAAACTTCGACTTCTTATTATTGGAAAAGCTAAGAATCCAAGGGCGTTCAAGAACAAAACGTTACCTGTGGAATATGTTTTCACAATTAGTTTTGCAAACAAGTGAAGTCATTTTTAAAAAACCAACGAATTCCTGAAAAAGTCTTATTGTTAATTGACAACGCACCAAGTCACTGTTCTGAAGAAGAATTCATTAGTGAAGATGGAAAAATTTTCACTTTGTTTCTTCCACCAAATTGCACAGCTTTAATTCAACAACCCATGGATCAAAACCCTATGAGATTAATAAAGCTCAAATACCGACAATGCCTTTTAGCATATATTCTTTCAGTACTCGAAGATGAGGATGATGTTGGTAAATGCGTTAAAAATATTAATCTTATGGATGTAGTTTGTTTGCTTCACAATTCATGGCAAAAACTGACAACGAACGCCTTAGAAAAGTGTTGTCACAAACTTTTATCAGGAAATTTATCTAATTATGACCCAGGTGATCTGATTCCCTTAAGCTTATTACAAAAGAAATTGCAGTAAACAAGCCAAAGCTACCAAGACATTTCAAACATGCTGACACAACTTGTTGAAATGAATCAGTGGGTTGAGAATGCAGAAAATATTATAGAGGATGGTGATCTTGAGCATGAGGCTGTAGACGTTGGGACTATGAAGAATTCGATATCCAGCCAAAAAAAAAATCAAGCATGTGGATGCAATAAAATATTTTACATTAGGATTGTAATGGGCTTAGTGTTACAGGTATTCTTGTACTAAAAGATTTACAACAGACATTTTGTTCGTCAGAATTAAAATCAAATACGTCCATATCTCAATTCGAAATGGGGTAGAAAATTCAATGTAGAAAGTAGATACACAAAACTTTTCCCATACAATCACAGAATTTTATGGGGAAAATTTTGTGTATCTAATCTCTACATTGAATTTTCGTTCGTAAAAAAATATTAGAAGAAACTCAAAATTTATACTAATCTGCGTATTTTAATCTTTCATTAGTTATAAGTTATTGTTGCGGAATTTAAATGATCAATAAGCGTTAAATGCATAAATATTTGATTAAATATTAAATATTTAATGATCAAAACCAATTGTAATTGATTTCTGAATTTGTAGACCACCTATATTTCTGGAAGAAAATTTGCAAAAATCAACTACTATGTTTTTATGTTTGGTTAAAATATTTCTAAAATTCTATAGAAATTATTCATTTTCAGAACAGATTTTTTTGTGAAATAAATTATTTGGATTTGATGTCTAAAAGCCATCTACATTGAATTTTTGCAGTGTGTTTGTGCACATATCCAAAACCAATTATGAATTATTTGTTTGTACGAAAAAGTTTCTGGAAAAAATCTTTGGATTTTAAAAAACCATAAAGAATTTTTTGGCAAAACAAAAAAGAATTCTAGCACCATATTCACAATGATTCACTATACAACTTTCTTGTTAAATGATCTATTTTCATTTTTTTAATGTCCAAAAACCAACTCGATCTGGTATTTGGCACAAATATTTCTAACGTCCTACCGAAATTCTTATTTTCTGACTAATTGTGCTGTAATTATATTAAACAGGTGACTGTAGTGGCTCTACAGAGCACAATGCCCACCTTTAAATTTGATTATAACCTTTGTTTTGGCCAAAACGTCCATTTTTAATTTTGGTAAAGACCTCCACTCTGGTCACAACCTCCACTGGTACCTGTCATGACAACCTCTAACCTAGTCACAACCTCCACTATCTCCTACTGGTCATATCCCCCCCTCCACTCTGGTCACAACTTCTAGCGATGCCCACTGACGTTCATAAGCTCCACTCTTCTAGTAACAACGTCTAGTTTTAGAAATGGTAACAACCTCCACTCTAGTCACTACGTCAATCACAACGTTCATTATTACAATATCATGGAAGTAGGAAGCATTTCCAGATATAGAAAGGGATATATTTCACTGTGAAGCAGGGCGAGGTTATTTTTATTGCAAAAGAACTGTTAAACTCAACGGTGTGGTGTATTTACAGTGCATTAAAAAAGTTTCCAGTTAGAGCGGCACGTAATGAGCACATGGCAATGTCAAAAGGACGTGTTGCAACTGAAACATCAAATGGTAACGGTGGTAGTTTCAACATGTGACGTTATTAAAACAAATTTTTGAGTCCAACAGTGAGTGTGAATTCGGTTCCTTTTGGATTGGTTAGATGATGTATTAAGGAAAAAACTGAATTATTTGAATTTAATAGATTACACAATAAAATTTTATCTTTCAGTGGTATGGTTGGGCTTATTTTACAAAATGCGTTTCCTGCCGTGTCACAATCCATGAGAAGGCAGCGAATCAAAAACTAATCTATTATGTCTACTACTTACTCTTCGCGAATTTGATGAAGTGTGCAGTGAAAGCTTGCGATTTGGTTTTCTAGATGATAAACCTTTTTGCAGAGAGCGAAACTGCAGCAAACGCTCTAATTTATGTTAACCTTGCTCATCTTCGCGAAAGACGTTATAATTGACGAAACTTTTAAGATAAGGCCTAACATCCAAAAAAAATAGCCACTTATAAAAAATTATTCAAATTCAGTGTCAATAGTGCCATATTTTTTCCGTATTGTTTAAAATCAAGCTTATAAAACCAATTCTTCAGAACATTAGTGGAGGTGTAACATCTGTTATTGAATTAATATGCTAGTTCTAAATCTTAACCAAATTTTTGTTATTTTTGGGAGTTTTCTCATGGAAATATCGAGTTAGTTGGATTTGTGGTAACACACACAGTCTGTTTAGCATTCGGGAGGTAATGGGTTCCATGCCCGTTATCGTCTATCTTGTATGACGCTTTTTCAGGGAGTTTTCCTCATACACATATAACGGCATGATCACTATCCGATCCTATACTGAACGCACCCATCCTTAATCCCACCATACATATATACGTAATGTATATATGTGTTCTGGGAATCCATCGTCCTGGCCAAATGAGCGTGGAAAGCTCGAGCTGCCCGCCCTCCCTTTCGGGAAGGGAATGAAACATAGCTTTCCTTTCCTTTTTCCTATTGGAATTGCACTGTGGACGCATACAAACATGTATTATAGAAGCTGAAGAAGGAATTAACCACGGTTCACTGATTATGAAACTACATTAACTCGCTCATTACATGAGTACTTTCCTAATGCTCCGATAACGGGTTGTTTTTTCATTATTTCCACGCGAGTTGTTAAGTTTCAGATAATAATAAGATAATGTGCGCTACTGAGCATGATAAAGTTCTTAAAAGACAATCTGATAGTACAAAAAGCTATTAAAATGCTTCTTTTTCTCACTGATCATCATTTTTAGGAAGAAATTCAATATACTGAAGAATTTCTAACCCAAAAACAGTTGAGGAACGAATTTATAATCTTAATGAGGTAAAAATAATATTTTTAGTGTGTATTTTTCACGAAATGTAATAAAATGGAATTAATTTCTGTAATAGCAACGCGATTAATCATCCATAACCATTTCAAGGTATTCCAGTGAATATCGGAACTATTTATTTGGTGACGTTTTATGCGGTACTCCAAGTAACACCGCTGTAGATTTTATGCACAATCTAAGCGTAGAGTGAAAAAGTAATAATTTTAGAAGCCTAATTTATTGATGATCGAGTAGATATAATGCCACATAGTCATCGTATTTTGCATCTGTAACTCAGTGTTTACAAAGCGTTAATTCCTTTTTGTTTCAAACGGTGGTTATTGTGGCCAGAAAAGAAACACTATAGTTGATGATCAAATTAGTAGTACAAGTTGTGAGCAGAGTGAAGGTTGTGATAAAATTTAAAAGTGGAAGTTGTGATCAGAGTGGAGGTTGTTGAAGATGGTGGGCTTTGTAACCAGAGGACGTTGTGACCCTGTCCCGATGTAGTATTAGTTTGTTTAAACTGCATACGTACCTCGGTTTACCGTTGGCAGAGAATATTCAATAATCAAAAATGCACACTTTACTAGTTACAAAGAGAATAATCTAAGAAAACAATAGCAAAATAACTTAAGAAAACATCGTATGTAACTAGCGCCATCACAAACATTTAAAAGTGGCGAGGGCTGGACGATGGTAATAGCATCTATTGAACCAATCATTTTTAATCTACCCCAAACAATTTAGAGATTACAAACAATTTACAGATTTTTGTTTCTGTGAAATATTTGTTAGTATAGACCCGTGCTGATAAAGGTTATCGAAGGAAAAATTTATGGCCATTCCAAATGTTGGCTGAAAAAATTTGATTTATTTATGTCACTTGTTCTAGTTCAGATACGTTAATTAATAGTTTGGCTAAAAAAGCTCCACCCTTGAAAACATGTTGAAAACTAGTTTTACTAATAGTTTAGAAACCGTTATTTTGTTAGCTATAGCCAAAAAAATTCGAGAAACCTCTAAAATGGTAATTACATATGTGAAACTATACCTTAACAATAACATTTTTGGAACCGTTTCGTTCTCACTTTTAATTTTTCAATACTATCCAATTAATATTAAGGTAAATCGTATCTAATATTATAACGTCATTAGTAATTAAAAAACCGAACTTCATTCCACTTATAATTTATTAAAATATATTCAAATGGCTTAACTATGTTGATTCACATATAATTTAGGATTTTGATTACTCGAATAATAACGTGCAGGATATATTGTTTTTTCATTAAATCAACAAAAATATTTAATCAATACAAGCAGGTAACAGCAATAATCAAATTCCATAATTACAAATTAAGGGTATCGTTATTAATTAATTTGCCATTAATAACAAAAATTACATAATTCATAGAAATTTGCATTATCAAACCATTATTAAACGCTGCTGCATTTTCTTAGATTGTATAATAAGCGTTTTGTGTAATTTTGCAACAGAATTTATAAACGTACCGATTATGTCTGCTGTATTTTGTAAATTTAGTATTCATGTTAATAAATATTTAAGAAAAACCAGCAAACCTAAGGTGTGTTTATAAATCATGTATGTACTAACACAAATAGATTATAAGATAATAATGTGATTATATAACGGCAACAGTTAGTTTTGTATAATACGCGTAATGGACCTATAAGCAATAAATAACACTTACAAATTTAATTTAACTGAATTATTCAACTAGGAATTAATGTTGACAACTCATTTATAGCTTTGTAAATTTTTGCTACTTGTAATGATTTGTAGCGATAATGTGCGTTTTAAACTTCCGCAAGACCTTACAGTACGTGGGTACCTAAATGTATATGGAAGAATAATTACAATATACGTATATTTTATCTATCAAAAATAATCACCACATTAATAATAGGTATAAGTTGCATTACTACTGGCCATCTAAGTCCAAGCTTGGCTGCCATTACCACGTAAACTCCAATTATTATTTAGAAAATATGTCAATACTGTAAAAAATATTTAAATTTTCTGTTTCTACTCATATTTTAATAGCTCACCAGACAATATGTAAATATTTAATTACCGTTACAAATCAACTTTGTCAAACTGAAATAAGAAATTAATTAATTATGCAAATATTTTTTCGTATTTAAAAGATTTGATAATAAGGAATTCAAAAACGTATTTGTAGCACAGTAACAGTAAAATGGCAGTTATAATTTAGATTTAGGCTACTTACAAATTCAAATTATAGATTTCTGATAACACTAAATGAATTTTTACCTTGAACTTTCTGTTTTGGTCTTTATTATAGAACCAACCTTTTCTTTGATTAATTATTTTTAAAGCGGTGTCGCCTTATTTTAATGATTGGTTATAAACTACCTCTTTTAGATCGGCTGAAATTTTTTAATAATAACGCCTTAGGTGAATTGAGAACATATACAAGATTAATTTGTAACATTATCGGAATCTGTATCATTTAATTAATTAAATAAATTGTGGCGCGTAAGCATATTACATATATATATATATATATATATATATATATATATATATATATATATATATATATATATATATAGATATAAGTAGAAATTTTGCAAATTGGGAAGAAATTAAATGCTTATTAAATGTACATATCGTGTCTGCGTATATGCAAAATGCAAATACTAATTATATCTATCATTAATAATATATGCGTAGGTACATAAAGAACAATTAAACTTTGCAATTTGCACCGATTTAATAAGTGTATCAAAGTACTCTGGAGAAAAAGCAGTTACGAAGATGAAATCATTTGATCATGTTTTATAACCACGTGATTACATATATAAATTAAAAAAAAACAGTAAACACCATCAAATGTTCCCTAATACCAAAATATTTTTGGAATATGTAAATATCAGTTCTAAAAGAAAATTTTTCGGCTAGTACTAATGTACATTTCAAAAATAGCGACAGAAATGGAATTTGTCAAGTAAAATCCAGTGGCGTAATTTGCGAGGTACATTGTTTTGTTTTGTAATAGTTTACAGTTTTTTATGATAGTTTCATTATTAAACTATAGAATAGAAACATCTCGAGAAGCATTTAGAACTTTCTATTATAGGTTGAATATTAAATAGCTGAAATTGATTGTTGATTGCCCGCCATAACCTAATTGCACGTCCACGTAGGTATATTTAAAAACATCTAAGCTCGACCGTATTGCTATAGAGCGTCATTTTAATACTTTTTTACTAATACAGTTTTTCTTTAATAATCGCCAAAGTTTTCATCGTTTTATTTTGAAAATTTGTATCGAGGGGTTTTGGATTGTAGTTCTGTATTATTTTTCACGTACCGCATAGAAAGCGCCACTTATAGGAAAGTTTGTGTAATTAATACCTATGCTGATCTTACCTATTCAAAAAGGCGTACATATTGAAAGCTACTAAAATTAACCGTTTAAGAGATATTCGCTAATTTATTAACTAATGTTTATAATGAGTATAAATATATAGTACATACTTTTACAACTTCCCTTCCCTATTGGAAAAAATGGCATCCATTTTGAACACTTACTATGAGTTATCATTTATTTGTTACGGCAGGGAAGTGGTAAAAACATGTACTATAATTTTATACTCAATTAATTCTATCAAATTATCCTAACATTAGCTAATAAATTAAAACATCTCAAGCGGTTAACGTTAGCAACTTTCCACAAGTATACCTTTACTGAGCGGTAGGTATATTATTTAATATTTTTTACTAAAATTTGTATACGAGATACGGTCAAAAAGTGTCAGTGTTTTAATTACATAAAATTTTCGATAGCTGGAAGCCCCCTATGCGGTAAGTGAAAAATAATACCAATTTTTATTATTACAGAAACTCTTAAATTTTTTACTTTAACACCCTGTATCCCTCTTACTAATTTATATATATATATATATATATATATATATATAAAGTTATGTTTTTCTCAATGGAATGCCCTACATTTTATCACATTTTTGAGTTGAGTATGAAAAATACTTTCGTTAAGGTCCCCTAAACCTAAATACAGAGCATTTTGATTTATTTTGAATTTCCTTAAATTGCAAGGTTTTGAAAAAAATTGGTCGTTACCAAACGAAACTAATTTTGTCAAAACTGCTTCAGGATCTCGAAAATAGACTGTTTCGTTGATTTATTTATTATACTGGATATTCACATTTTTCGGTTGTATTATTAATATACTCAAACTATAATATCTTCCTTACCTCAAATGGAATACGCTGTATATTTTAGATCTGTCATGTGACCAATTCAATGATCTTCCAAAAAGTACTAAGGTACCCTATACCTCAACCTTCACGTTTCCAAGTTATTGAGGTAATTTTGAAATTTAAAGTTTTTTTATGGGATTTACTTTTTTGAATCGAGTAATTAGCAAAGATATTTCTTCTTTTGTGTGTATGTGTACATATATTTCAAGTTAGTATGCAGTAATTTTTAATTAAATTAGTACTTATGAAAATAGGTATATTGTAATGGCAAAAATCGATGCTATCAAGCTGAATTCTAATCTAGTGTGCTATTGTCAAAATGACAAATATTATTAATTAACAGTATGTCAATATAAGTGGGTATTAATTATTTGCACCGTGTGGTGAATATCAAATAATTATTTTAAGTTAAAATGGTTTATTCGAAGCAGGAAAAAATGATATGATTTTAACTATTGGTGAATGTTATGTAATTTGTTTATTGACTTCAAGAGTCTACGTAGCAAGGTACCCCAACCGCATCCATCCAAATGAAAAACTACTAGAGAGATTTTTGCAAACGTTTCGTGGGACAGGAAGCTTACCCAAAACAGGAAAAAATAAAAGTGGTTACCAATAACGAAAATAACGAGTTTTTGGTATTAGGTTCTGTGGTTGATAATCCAAATACCAGTACTAGAATAATTGTGAGAAAAACAGGCATTAGTCAATAAAGTGTCTCCAGAATTTTAAGGAAACACAAATACCATCCATATCATATTCAACGTCATCAAAATTTATATGGAACAGATTTTAAAAGGCGAATTGCTTTTTTTAACAATCCTCGAAAAAATCGTCATAACTACCATTATTATGATACCGAAAATAAGCATTTATTGCATACGACAGATCACCAGAATCGATGAAGTATTAATGTGATGGTGGAACAATTGACGATAAAGTTATTGGTCCATATTTCTTCGACGGCACTTTAAATGGTCGCAAATTCTTAAACTTGTTAAAAAACGACCTTTGGCTACTTTTAGAAAATATTCCATTACACAGCCAAAAAATATGGTTACAATTAGATGGAGCCCCTGCACATTTTTCACGACGTGTAAGGGAAATATTCAGACCGAAAATTTCATAACAAATGGATCGGAAGAGGTGACCCAGTTAACTGGCCTCCTAGATCAGTAGACCTCACCCCGAGGGATTTCTTTTATGGGGATCTATTAAAAATCTAGTGTAAGGTACTCCTCCTACTACCAAATTAAAAATACATTTGGAACCGTCATTCCAATTATGTTGAAAAATATAAGATGTTCGCTTGAAAAGAGAATTGCACGCTGTATTGGAAAAGATGGCAGTCATTTGTTACAGTAGTTATGTTAAATTGTTAAGAATAATAATATTTAATATATTCGTGATATTGTTGAATAACTTTGAAACGTGAAGGTTTAGATATAGGATACCTTAGTACTTTTTGGAAGTTCGTTGAATTGGTCACATGACAGATCTAAACTATACAGGGTGTTCCATTTGAGATAAGGAAGATATTATAGTTTTAACGTATTAATAATACACCCAGTATCGTATTTTTCGCAGTTAAATTGCCAAACAAATCAACTAAACAGTCTATTCTCCAGATCCTGAAGCAGTTTTGACAAAATTAGTTTCATTTGGTAACAATTAATTTTTTTCCAAAACCTTGCAATTTAAGAAAAATCAAAATAAATCCAAACGCTCTGTATTAAGGTATAGGGAACCCTAACGAAAGTATTGTATTTTTCATACTTGATTCAAAATGTGATAAAATATAGGGCATTCCATTTAAAAAAAACATAACTTTGATATGTCACTATTTGTTGAAGTACCCTGTATATTTGAAATTATTTAAAAAATGTAGCCTTAATGGACCTACACAATGTTCCTGCAACAAAAATAAAAAAATATATCCAGTTTTCTCATAAAACCCCGTGGCGTCCGTCGTGACTCACCCCTAAAATGTACCCCTAAAAAGTTATATGCTCTTATAAGTTCAATTTAAAATGTAGAAAATCACTTTATTTCCGTAAATTATGAAATTTTTTTATTGATTTTTATACAGTCAAACTTTGATAGAAATTTAAAAAAAACCGCATCACTAGAACTACCCGTTCAGCAGTGACAAAATAAATAAAAATTTTTCTGCTTTATCTGGGTAATACATTTTAAAATAAAGGAATTCTGTCTCTTAAATTGTTCTAAAATCGACGGTTCTTGAGAAAATTGGAAAAATGATTTACCAGCGAGTTGTCACAGACCTTTTGGACTCAAAAGGGTACATCAAAAAGTCTTTAAATTGCGCTTTGTGATATATCGGAAACTGCCAACATTTTTCTTTTGACGCATTGAAACTAAACTTAACCTATCCGACACTGTTGCCTCCCTGCGAACAATATTAAAGAGTATATTTATTTTAAGACAAAAAATGCTTATAAATAATATTTTTATTTTCAATCGCTTTTAAGATGCGGCATTTCTAATTTTGGTAATACGAACATGAATTACTTTACGCTGCCCTCATCAACATCTCAAAAATTTCACCTTACAGCTATACATTGTACGGCCCCCTTCTCAAATTGCGGGTAATGCTATGAAGTGAATCTTGACGTTCTCTGATGAATGTAGCAGCATGTAAAATACGGGCAATTAATTCGTCTCGGATAAGCGGCTTTTGTCTATAACCTTTTGCTTTCATCCATCCTTATACGGAATAGCGGAATAATCGAAAGGAGTGAAATTCAGAGACGGCGGCGGCCAATGAATTGAACCATTACCGCCAATTCATAGCCCAGGAAGAATTTTGTTAAGATCTTACGTCACTACACAAATCGCATGCGGAGGAGCTCCGTCATGCTGATAGTACATTTGTTTTCGAGTCCCCAACGGAATGTCATCTAAATGACCTGACAATTTATGTTCCAAAAAGTGTCAGTATTTTACGTCTGTTGGACCACACGTTTACTGAAAACTATTACGGGTGAACGTTGCTTAATGGGTGAATAGCATATATTGAACTAATAGGTGATGTTCGCGAATCCATTCCCAAATTAAAGTCGCAGAGTAGCATCTCCTGGGTGCAGATGTTGAACATGCTGTACGTTATAAAAGTATAAACCAAAAACGATGAAGTGTGCTCTGGAACATTAGGACGAAAGCTAAGTCGACGTGTACTCGTAGAAAGGTTACCTTGTACCATTTGTAGAATGTTTAACTCTTCATTTGCGGGCTGACGATTAGCACACTCTGGTGAGATCTAAGCACTGACTACTATTCCGCGTTTACACAAATTGTTAAAAGCGGAAATAAACACTTCTCTAGTAGGTATGTATCGATTAGGAAATCTACAGCGATATTCGACAACGGCAGCATGAACACTTCAGTAACGGAAATGCTTGTATACTATGTATTCTCCATGTGTAAATGTCGTTGGCATGGTAATTGAACGTTGTGAAAAACCTCAACACATATTTATTGTAATTGACAACACACGTTTGCTGTCAACTGCTGTCGACAGGTCGCTAGGCAAACATATTTATTTGTTGCCGGTTGAAAATAAAAATATTGTTTATGAGTATTTTTGTCTTGAAATAATCCCTATTCTAATTTTCCAGAATATTGGAGGTTACTTCTGGGACACCCTGTACAGCTGCATACTGCCAGTTCAATGTACACCGACTACCAATAGTGGTTGGACTCTTGGTTTAAACCACCGAATGCATTACAGTATAACGTATGATTCAATAAAACCACTACTGTCAAGTAAAGTGACACTACCGAGACATTTTGCTAAGAATGAAAAAGTTGGTGTTTATGTTGCACATTATTAAACATGACCGGTCAATTAATTTGAAACCTAAGAAGTACATGTAATCAAACTAATCCTGAATTGCAAATACTTGTTGGTTTTTAAATCCTCTATTTCAAGATAAATTATAATCATTACAGTTATCGTCGTCGGTAAGAGTGACAGTTTTAAAAATTAATCAAACAATTTTATAAAATATGAAAACACAAAGAATAGGTCTACTATGACAATTAGGTGCATACGATCGAAAGCTGAGTATTGTACATTATTTTATCGTAGTAGCGATAAATATCTAGGTGTTTAGTAGATTAAATAATATTATTAATATTATTGTAGCATTGTTCACTGTTAGCCTTCGTCGGTTAGAGGGTATCATTTACAAGACGGTTTAATAATATTTAATCCATTAAAGATTTAGTTATTAATAGTTACTACAATAAAATCATATTCAATTGTAGGCTTTCGACTGCATGCACCTACTTGTTACAGCAAGCTTTTTTTTTGCTTTTTTATATTTTATAACTTTGTTTCACGCTTTAGTCAATTTTTAAAATTATTACTACTGACGACAATAACTGTACCTGTTATCAAAACGTATAAATTTTGTATAATGTACGTTGCAATACACGATTTTGTAATTATGAGTTTAAATTGTGAAAGTTTACACTTTCATAATGGTAAATTATTTTTAAATAATTGCGACATGTCTTGATAACGGTCTAAGTTTTACATGTTATGGTAATTTTAAGTAAAACACTTTTTCGGCATGAATCAGTTGCTGAAACTTTTAAATAAAAAAATATGTAAATTACAGTTTTATTTCAAAGCAGTTATGGTTTACAAATACATATAAGATCTGTGGGGGAATACCGGTTTTCTTTGAAGTGTTAAAACCACAAAACAGGGTAAATAAGTTATCATTATCCATAAAAGAGTACCATTTACAGGAGGCTGCTAACCGGTCCACAATCCAATGAACAACAACAAGTGAATTAGATGTGGTCGTCAAATAACCAAAGAAATAGAATGATGATAGTTTAAATCAGTTAAAGCGCCATTACTTTATTTCAATTGTAGTGTCTTCAAAATGAAATACAACCGTAATTTAATGTTTTCTATATACGTATATACAGAATCTTTTATTCATACCATCCTCCCTAGAAAATCCAATAAAAATGAAAAATTTACAATAGATAAAATGTAAATTGGGATTACGTTACCGTCTATCATGATAAGACTAAAGGAATTTTACAATAAAAACTTTCAATGAAGTAAATAATCCAAACCTAATCGTACATTACCATTGTACTTTCTAAATGTAATTAGTAAGAACATTAAATTAATTGTTTAACTATCACATGTAATGAATATTCTCGTTAGTGGGAAAAGCCCACATCATAATTTGAAGGATATTACCAAATTTTCATTATCCACCCCAAAGAAATTTGATTTAACGAGCCAAAAAGAAGCAGCATTCTTCAATAATGCATTACAGTTTATAGACAAGGCTTTGTTTTATTCTGACGACATATTTGTTTCCAATTCATTTATTTATGCAAACTTGGATTCGATTTTAAAATTTATGCACCAAAAAATTGAAGTATGTATACTTAACTGAATTTAATTAAGTTAAACGAATTCAATTAGAAAGTGGAATTTAAAATGGGTTGAGCAGTTTCTTTATTTGGAACATTTTTAAAGATCACGATTGTGACTCCGTAATTAAAATAAACAAAAAAGAAAAAAAAAACAAATATAAGTTCAGATTAAAATCGAAGAGACAAATTTAAATAATTTAACCATTATGAAAATGATTTAGTTTGCCTACGGCCTACCAAAAATTTTAAGATTTAGGGCTGAAATGTTTTTTAATTTACTTGCAAACTTGAAGAGTCTTGTCTATGCAATAAAGTTTAGCAGATAATCTACTTAATTTAGTATGAATTACGTAAACAGGTTACCGTTTGAAAGAGGTGTTGCCAGCCATGAACAATTACATCATTGCTTACGAAATTTTGACTGCATAAAAAATAATCCAACTTACCTACAAGCTCAAGTTCAAGTATGGCTTCCTGACATTTAAATTTTTTATTAATAAATTTAATTGTCTCATTTGTCTAAATAATTTGTGTATATAAACATTAATTAATACATTTAAATTTTAACTGGATAGGATTTATAAAACGTTTGAAAGACTTGTAACAAAATATTTTAAAGAAAACGATAAATGCAAAGTCCAGACAGTAGCAATATTGGAGTTTTTATGACAAACATACTTAAAAAGTGGATGATGCGACGCGACGTGAAATATAAAGCAGTATCATAACTATTGTGCACAACAAAGGGTGTTTTTTAAGAGGTATGCTGCAGTGCGTATGTATATAAAGGTGTGCACGCATGAAGGCTTTGTGTTTGTGCAGAGCAGGTAACGAGATGTTGCTTCTTTTCAACACCCAACACCCCAATATATCAATCATATTACTTACGCATATCAATGTTGCTTTTACGATTCAATTCTAAACTGACATTCCAAGGTATTCTCGGTGTAAAAAAAACCAATGATAATAAATAAAACAGACAGACCTCAAATAAGATTTCTAGTTTAATTTTTTTTATAGCGAAGTCAGCTTCATTTCGTAAATTCTTCTAGTTAAACACCGAAACGTTAAATCATTGAATTTGTTTTGAATATTCATCGCTACATTAACGGAATATATCTGGCCTCATTTATTGTCTGAAAAAAAATACATTATTTGGCTGGAGATTTCAACATTAATCACATCGATTAACTGCAACAACATTTCTGTTACATGCAAACAGCATTTTAATGTTGTTTAAGTGGTTACTGCAATAATTATATCAAGCCCAAAAATATATAATTGGTTTTCACATCATGATAAAGTATATCGCAACATTTTGTAATTATGAGTGAGCGGGGTTAAATTAAACAATAAATTTTAGGCGTGGACCACCATTAACAACTTTTAATAAAAATTGCGTATGTCAACGGTTACAATGGATTATGTATTTACCCTTCACAGGTATGCAATAGAATATTAACTAACTCAACGTATAAACTAAAGGATGAGCATACATTTCATACACGGAGGGTTTTTAAAAGCAAATATTCATTCACAAAGCTTAACTATTAATTCGATCATGCTATTTGTGAATGGAACTTCAAAAGAAATTTACGAACCACAACTACACTTATTAAAGTATTACGATAGGCACAAAAAACCGAAATAAGAACATTAAACAAAGTAATGCGTAGGGGCCAAAACCTACTTCATTCCTTCAGTCTACCATATAATTTATGTATGAGGTTGTCAATAAATCAATAAGTATTGAATGAAACAGTTTAAAAGGTGAAATGGGTTCTGAATAAGCTATCTACTACTCAAAATTGGTTTTTCTATTTGAAATAGGCGTGAATAAAAGGTCTCAGGGGTTGTGTTTTTAAGGCACTACTCGGGAGTTATTTATTGTATGTATTTGCATAAAGAAATTTAGATTTATATGTATGTATGTAAATGTATTTCAAACTGAGTGCGCTTATGCAACGTTATTTTGCAAATACTCACGATATTCTCATGAGTTAAATTTTTTAACCGATCGCTACAAAATTAAAATTCAGTTATTTATTATTGCCATCTATTAATAAAGGTTTGAAGACGGCCCTAAGTCGTTTGTAAGATGCGTCCACTCCAATATAATTTTACTGTGTTAGTCACGCAATTAGCAAGTTAAATAATAAAAAAGCTGTCGATATAATCACAGCAATAATACCAAAACTTCAAAATTCGGAGGCTAACAACTAATAAACATTGAAGTCGAGAAAAGCATAAGGTATACGGCAGGGCAAATTTACAATTAGATAATCAAGTATAATTTGCTTAATTTAGTATGGAAATATAAAAGAATTCTGGGTGTAATTTTGATTAAACTATAGATATATCCTATATAATCTAATAGTGTGTATAGAAGCATATAGGTAGTAATTAGTGGAAAGTACTTAAATAGCTAATATATCAAACATTAAGCTAGTATTTTCAACTGGATGGTCAAATAGTTCTATCGGTATAATTTTATAGGATGAATCTTACGAAGAAGCGTCTCCATAACGCCTACTACATTTTTAACCACAAATATTTGAGTTATTTATACGCAACTTGGCATTACAAGTTCAATTATCTTAAAAAAGATCAATATTAAAATCTCCTATACGGACAATAATTATCACATTATAACAGTTGTAGACTTTTGCTTGCGGTGTAAATACAAAACATGATTAAATATAAACAGGTTTTTCTAAGATTACGTGGTACAAGCGTACACTAATATGACCACAAAACCCGCCACCTTAAAAATGTAACACACAATCTTATTACTAGTGCGGCTACTTCTGTTACACTATTCTTTTTTTTAATTAAAAATGACCCGACTCATCTATATATAAAAATAGTAAAAATTGTCTCAGTAGTACAGCAATAAAAAGTTACAGATAAACTTATAAAAATTAATAAAACGCCAGATACATTAATTAATATTCAAGTTTTGCATGTTCAGAGTTTCTCAGAAAAGTGATATTTAAAGTTTCTGTCTTAATTTTGGTAATATATAATACTAATAGTATAACATTATAAGATCTGATGTAATTATATTGCATTGCCATTTTGTTTGAATCTATCCAGAATATATCAAAATTTCATTATACTAATTGGTACGCTAATAAGGCGATATTATATAATCCGCAGGCAATAATAGAACGACTTATAATCTATAACTGTTTTGAAATAAATGACAAGAATTTTATACAATGTAGTTCAGCAATTTTATAGAATAAGTCTTTAAGTGAAATGTCTTCGGTGACAAATGCACTTAATGTTTCCCTTAAATTAATCCTTTTGATTATAGCCCGTGTCAGCGCACTAAGATAAGCTTCCAGGAAGTATTTCGGATGAGTCCATACAAAGCAATAACTTACGTCAAATCGAATCTGATCTGTACTTTAGATAATACAGTGTGCCTCTAACAAGTTATAAAAAAAAACCACTACTCTCAAAATAACTTATTTTATTCCAAATAAATCATCTGCAGCACTGTGCAAACTAAGACAATTAATGATTTTTATTTGTTGGGGTTACCCTGAAGTTATCTCAAAACAATACACTTTAAGTTTATAGTAATTTTGGGGAATGCTTTCTAACAAATTTTAAAACTGGTCAAAAAAAATGAATTTTAGGAGATAGTATTTAGTATAGCGTAATTCCTATTAATTGAATGTTATTGCATTCTTATCAGGTAATGGATACTCACCTTTGACTTATGAAAATATGAAATAAATTCAGCGACAATGTGTGGGAGTTATCATGCATTCAGGTATATGCAAGGTCATTTATGGATTGCATAAATAAAGCAATATTATGTGTTTATTGTGTAAAATTTTCAATTCCTTAATCGTATAAGCTAACGGCTTCGAGATGGATAATGCATGTTTATGTAAATGTTAATATTCGGTCGATGTCTAAAATTATCTATGATAAAATAATAATAATAAACATTATTTATACGTGTGACAAGTACGTCTATAGATACTTCCTAGATTAATTTAAATTCCACGTGTTTTATTTTCATAATTCTAATCTATTCAACAAAATGTCAGCTGGCCTTCTATAGATTAAATTATTAATAAAAAAGCTTTAATAAGGTTTTTTTATATTTTAAGACATACCTATAAATGTTTAGGTTAACATTCTTGGTTACTTCACACTTTTACACCTTCAGATCGTTAAACCGAAAATTAATTGTGCAAATTTGTATTAAAAAAATGACACTAACTAAACGCGGTCTCTGTTTACATTCTCATAAAAAAGCGTGCTTAAGTGGCCCAGTCAATTACCACCCTTCCGAAGTTATTGTTTAAAGAGTCATTAATTATAAATCTTAGCAAAGAGAACGTTAAGTAATAGATTGAGCATAACGTAACTAGACGCTACAGTCAGTGCACTGTATTTGTATAATACTGTACTGTAAAAATATCGAACTAATGTACAATAGTGCCTATAAAAGCGCTTTTTAATATCATCACGCGCTGCTTGACATCTTTACTAAGAAGAATGCAAAAAGCTTGCTAATGATGTAAGGTTGCGAAGTATAATTAGAATTATCAGGGAGCAACCTATTCTTGAGAACTGCGTGAGACAATCGAACCAACCCAGGTAGACTGGCCAGCGGTGGACTACGGGAAAAATTTTAGCCCTTGTCCCGCACCCTAATCTAACTTTAAATAATGAATAGGGTTGAACAAAATTTTAACGTTATTTCTACGTACAGATACCGCAATACTCATTACGGAAAACTAACTTTCAAATTATTAAGCTAATTACCTGGAAATTAAGTCTCCATGACTTATTACTGATTAGAAATGAAACAATTTTAACGGATAACATTTGTACAGCCCTGAAAGGCCAGTGGGAATTTTTTATGGCCGCAGGTCATCGGGTATAAACCGGGTAGGAACCCTTTCAATTTCGGTGTAAGACCTTTTAGCCGTCGGACTATAAGGTTTCTCGCGACAACGGATTGTCACAAGTCGCATATACAATTTCTCATAATCATTTGAAATTAATTAAAAAAAAAGTTGAAATTCGATTATCCGGTGAATAAGCGGTAATATCTGTAATTAGAGATCTGAGGGTAAGGAAAATAAAGCATTCTAAAACCCCCATTGAAAATCAAGTAGTAAATTACATGTTCACCACGCTATAATTAGGCTCATGAGCATCCCACCTTACATAGAAATTGCCTGATTTAGTTTTATATTCACTAGTTTAAAACCATTAAAAATCTGCACACGAGTGTCAACTTAATGTAAAATAATAATAATAATAATAACGCTTAATTAAATTTTAAATAATTTTCGCACAATGTTTAAAAAATTATTACAGTTCAGTTTTATAAATTTATTATAAAATTCAAAATTTGGGGGAATAAAAGATTTACCTACTTATTAAAAAGGGTAACGCTGTATCCAGAAACAATCAAATTTAATCAAATATCACTAAAATACACTCTTTAGATAATCACTATCTACTTTTCACTAGCCACTTGGAACAAACACGTTAACCGCACTACATGATGATTATCAACGCAAGGGTGACCTTAGCGAGGTGAGTAGTGCGAAGTCTACAGTTGGACTGAACTGGCCAGGTGACTCGCCCGCCGGACCGCCCAATAGGGGTACCATAAGAAACCAGTAGTCACAATTTCTTTACTTAATATACGCATGCGTATGCCTCTGGTCATTTCATTTTTTAAATAAAAATAAAAGATAATGTAAGGACAATTGATATTATTTCAGTCGTTCAATTTATCAACGGGTTAATTACGGGAAGAAGATCCTAGTCAATTACCCATTCAAGAAGCACAGCAATAACCGGTATAGACAGGTTCAATAAAATTGTAATTATTCTAAATTAACAGGTTAAAAATTCAATTTTTGTATAGGTACAGCCCGTTACAAAATTGGTAAAAAAGCCCTATCCTAATTCCTAATAAAACAAAAATCAAAGATTAATTTATCTATCATTCTTATGACTGGCATTAACCGCTCACTTATAATAACACGAAATAAATAAAAGATTTGGCATAATGTTGCGAATAATTCGCTACATTCAAACATGTACGTACACTACAAAGCTCATTTCTTATTATTGTATAATATAATAAATTGTTAATAATACATAAAATAATAGAAGCAATTTATAATAAAAATTATATTTAAAAAACAATTTATAATTTTTCAGGTAATTCGGTCTTTCTCATAAGGGTAATATTTAAAAGAAAATTGCTGTTATATTATCAAGCCTATACCTATATTCCGTATAAAATCTACATTTCGTCATGGCAAATAAAAAAAATGTTTATGTTAACAGGTTGTCACTGTTGATTAATTTTAATTAGTAGATCAAGTAACATTAATTGTATTTTAATCATCAGTGGCATTTTTAAACTATTTTCTAATATTAGCTTGTATTATTTGCATCACACCCTTAAATATTGTTTGTTTGTTTTAGTTTAATTAGTAACCGATTAACATAATGTAGTTGCCCTGATGAAGTTTAAATTGTATACGAAATGTAGTTGAATAATGGGAGTTTTATGTCTTAATACTAATTGCTTTGGAACACATCGAGACTGGCCCTTTCAAAATATTGGGCCATTCATTATTAACAGCTAATAATAACAGTTATTGTAATTGAAAGCCGATTCTGTTAAAGAATAAATATTAATAATCGTCAGTATCGTCATCTTCTTGTTACGATCACAGTTACTGCCGCTATTACTTTTACGGATAATATTGTTCTTACTGTCACACTTACCGCACTGCTAGTAGTACTATCGCTATGCAAAGTAGGATGAATATATGTTGGTGGTAAATGTGAATGCGAATCTCCCATATCGACAACAAGCAAACCATTCTCAGCAGTTTACTAATGATGTGTTTTATCGTAGATTTTCTAAAAAATATCGAAACCGTTTTTGAAAAAATATTTGGTTCTATTCAGAGATCTATCGGTGGAATTTCAAAGAGATATTTCTCTCAACGCGTGCAGCGCTCAGATGAAACAGCAGAGGCTGCGTACCAGGACGCAATATTGAACCCATACTGATACTTATTGTTCGATTTAAAGCAGAACACATCGGAAGTACTACGATATAGAACAAATCTATTCGGACCACAGGGCATTAGTGAAGTATACATACTGAAAAAAGGATTTTAGCTCCACAGTCATAAAGATTACATCAAATATGCTGGCTGACGTTTTAAGTAAAAACACTGATATTCTTTGCGCATTAACCAGATTAAGTAAAAGTCAACGTAATGCTTTATTGAAATGTTTCGATAATGAGCAGGTCTAGTGCATCTGCGAGTGTGCGTACATCTTTTTAAAAGGTCGCGTCCTACTGTCAAGTGTTCAGAAACAGCGGCTCTCTCAACATAAGCACATCTTAAAACGATTGGTTCAGAGAGGAGAGTCTATAAGAAGGAAGAAGCAGTTTCTCGTACAATAGGGCGGTGCATTTCTTCGTTACGATCGTTACTTACGGATATTCTTGGTAATTTGTTTCAATAGCTATAGACCACCACCTGCCACAGGATTTAATACAGCGCTGCGTGCGCTAAATGTTACAAAAACAGCATTTTATCGTAGTTGGCTAGCGATATGGATAATATTTTAAAATCCGAGATGACTCGCGACGACAATTGGCTGCAATAGAATCAAGTTCTTCAAGGGTAATCCAGCTTGCTAGCATAACCATCAGTGATGATGATAATTTACTGAGATGCAAAGGCCTGACAGGTGACGAAATATTATCAACGTTTCCTCCTACATACAAGAAGAAAGGGGAGGACTTCTTGCGTATACTGAATACGGTCGGTGATGTATTTTGGGATAAAAGGGTACTCTCACAATAAAAGGTTTGTCGCACACATTAAAGAAATCACGAGAGTTTATCGGAAATACCGGAAGACAGAATACTGTATCACGTAAGGCTCAACGGGCCATGACATCTGTATCAGAATTACGATGTTGAGAGCGAATCGAAGGCAACGTTGAAAATAGCCACCTGTAGAAGACATACACCTGATTGGGATACGAGTATAACATTAGTGGTATTTTACACCTTTCGCTAACGCTGTAACAGGAATGAAAAATTGGCTGCAGGCACAGAAAACCTATACGGTACATAAACCCGCCCGAAAAAAGTTTCAACGAAATAGATACATTGTGAGCAATCTTTACGACTTGTGGCAAGCGCGCATTTGTGATACGCCGACTTTAAGCAACACAATAATGGATACAATTACATACTAACAGTTATTGATGTGATTAGTAAGAGGGTCTGAGCCAGAACTCCTAAAACGAAGACAACCACCTCTAAAATTGAATCATTTGCCAATATTTTTAAGTAGTGTGATCATCTGAAAATCTGCAGACGGATAAAGGTAAAGAGTTTGTAGCTGCTAGTGTACAAGAAAGAAATATCAATTCTAATGTAACAAATAACCTCGATATAAAAGCATTTGTAGTTGAAAAATGTAATAAAGTACTGAAAACAAAGATGTGGTGTTATTTGGCCTACAAAAATTCCTACAAGTATATTGATGTACCCCAAACACTTATGAGAGCTTACAACGTTAGCCCTAATTCAAGTACAAAGAGGCGTTTGTTTACTGTGATATTGTTGAAGTGCAAATTGTGGGGGGATGTGTTATCGCCACGCATGCGTATAATATACATTGCTTCAGAGAACTATGCTTACGGGAGTCATAAAGATGCGACTTTTACCCTGTACGCTACATACCAGTGATGACACGGGAATTTGAAAGCATTGAGATTAATATAAAAACGGATACGGGTTCGGCGATGCCATTTGAGTTTGAAACGTCGTGTTTGAAGCTACACGTTAAGAAAGTAGAACAATGGTTTGTACTTATCAACAATATTATAAGAATCCGGCAGGTAACGTATCGGATCCATTTACGGCGGCGCGCCATATCAGCATAGGCACGGAATAGGAAGCTTGCTAGGCCGTATACTTAGGAGTATAATACCGTTATTAAAATCTGGAGCAAAGACTATTGGAAAAGAAGCGCTAAAAACAGGGACCAACATCCTTGGTGACGTCATAGAAGATCGTTCTATTATAGAGTCATTTCAAGAAAGATTTCACGGGGCAGGTCGAAATCTTAAACGTAAAGCCGACGAGAAAATCGATAAAATGACTGAGGTTTCGGGCTATAAAAGAGTGTGTGGCAACCCGATAATAATCAGTCTCTATTGAGAGCTGATAAGAAGAAACCTACTTACGACGATATATTTTCAAATAATAATGGCGTTTCTACATGGGCAATCGTGTTAGTGCATTAGTACATACATTTTAGTCAAACCGCGTTCTTAATGACATGGATGTTATAACACTGGTAAATAGTTGGATGCATTACCCGTTTTCACAAGTGGAGGTTTACTTAAATCAGAAGACGGTGTCGCAACAAAACAACACGTATGCCTACCGCACATATATCAAGACGATACTAAACTATGGAAAGGAAATAAAGACTTCACATCTGGGTTGCACCCTGTGGCACAATGATACAGCCGTACAGATAGTTTGGGGACGCGCAAATAACGGATTCTCAAAACGTCAAGCACTTACAGCGACCAGCAAATAGGTTGATACGATTGGTCACGCACAATCGAATTTGTTTAATCAAGAAAAGTTTCTCATAAGCGTTGTTGAAAAGGCTAAATTTGTACCTTTAGTTTAATAGCGGCAGCCGGTTCAAATTACAAGACAAAAATTATGGATGCTAGTTTACTGGTAAGACGTATGAGGGCAATCGTACCATTCTAATTGCGTACGCTAAAGCTTTAGAAACAACTGCAGCAAAATATCCTGTTACAATGACCGACATAAAAGTATTAACTATACATGCGGGCATACAGCGAAAACCATTGGATGTTTTCCTAAGCTCAATACTTAAACGATGTATTTTAGGGTTTGTAGCAAATAAAGCATTCAACGGAAATTACGTCTCAAATCCATTCGATTTTCACCACAAAAATATTAAGTACACGTCTTTGTATACTGACAAATTGGCAAATTCCTTCGAATCCCTTACAACTACATCTTACCGCTAATGGTTTATATGTAAGAGGATCTGACACCTTATTTTCCAATATGGGTATTTATTTTTTGAATGAGGGTTATTGTTTAATGGTCTCAGATCTAACTTCTGACTTGTTTGTAAACTCCAGCACGCACTGAAATTTGGTTAGAAACGGTTCTCTGCGTCTGGAGGTCGGCTTTGATGAAGATCTTACGGAAACAGTTGGTAAATTTTACCTCTTAAAAGGGGCAACTCTAGAGCACAAGCTTCAGTGTATAGAAAGAGCTAAAAAAAAAATGGAAGCCAACTTGGACGTACAAGGGTTTAGAGGTGTTAACAAGGATCACATACCGATAGAAATTGCCGTGGTTACAGACTGGTTATTTATTTAATGATAAAGTCGCCTCGAGGCTATCTTATATCAAAACCCATGTCAAGCCAGATAAGGTATTTAGAGAATAAATAATATTGACTGAAATGGCGCTCGGGGCATGTGCCCTACAATGATTTCAACCTAAACCTAGACAAGATTGGTTGTCCGTCAATTAAAACATTAGAAAAAGAAAGGTATAGCGTATAGTTGTTTAAAGCATAACATCGAGGCACCTATGTGGGCATTACTATTTCAGGACTGGACGCACACCAACTCCAAATATGTATGATGTACAAGTATAGCGATGTTTGAAACTGATCCCCAGCTACATGAACGTGTTTCGACTTGTATGTCCTTCTAATCAGTTACCACGGCATGTACCTAGAACATGTGCAATTATTGTAAACACCGATCCAGAAAACAAACAGAGCCAACATTGAAACGCTATCTACATTGACGAGGATGGTAACAGGGAGTGATTTGATTCCTTTGGACGACCTCCACTCGGATATCATTTCGCTTCCTGAAGAAGAATTCTACATAGATTCGTTATAGCGAAACGACACTGCAGGATTACCATACTGATATGTGTGAACTTTATACTATAATGTTTCTACGTTTCAGATTAAATTATTTACTAACGAGTGATTTTGTAAATAAGTTTTTCATTACACGTTTAATTATAAATGATAAAATAATCAAGTTATTGTATAATGCTTGTGTTCGTACAATTCTACGGCGATAAATAAAGAAAGCTTTAGGTACTTTAATGTTTTAATTACGACTTAGGGTGAATGTAGAGCATGACGCTGACCTGCAACTTGTTTTGGTCATCAAAACAAGTTTCAGCCAAGAAACCTAAGATACGGAAACAGGATGAAACATATACACCAAAAGGGCAAGTAAGATGACGGAAAGTGAAAAAGATACATGAACACAAGGTGACGCAAGCAATGTGGCGGAAAGCCAAAAAGGCACACGGAAACACGATGGCGGGGCGCCAAAAAGGCGTACACAAACAAGATGGCCCAAAGCAAAAAAAAGGCACACGGAAAAAAGATAACTGAAAACCAAAATGGTATGCGAAAACAAGATGGTACAAACAAGATAACCGAAAACTAAAAGGCACACGGTAACAAGATGGCGCAAACAAGATGGTACAAAGCCAAAATGGCACTTGGAAACAAGATGGCACAAACAAGACGGCGGAAACCCAAACGGAAAGCCAAAAAGTCACACGGATACAACCCTTAATACGAGATGCAGATCAATCTACATCTGACAATTTTTACCATTAATTTTTAATTAAACCCTAAATTAATCTTTAAATCTGCAATCTGAATAATGACCAGCAATTAAGAAAAATCCAAGACAGTGGATCACCTTAAACGAGATCAACTTTCTTTGTTTAATCCTCCTTCTATAGTTTTAAAATTAAAATGTTCTTTAATAACAGACCTTGACGGCAGTGACCATTTTCCGCTACTTATATCAACATCTGAAAAGAAAGGTGTAAATTCATGTATCTCTGATCGGACGTACAAGGGAGCTGATTGGTGTAAATTACTATAGGCCTTAAAGACAATGAGCAATAGTACGGATATAAACGAAACGGTAAATGGTTCGACTAAAGCATTAGACGACACAATAGAAAACTATTCCGAAATTGGACAGTAGCATGGTGAGCCAGAAGTTGAACACGCAATTAAAGAAAGGAAAAAGGCATAGCCGTACTTTTTCAAAGTACTCATCCGAATATAATTAACTTTAAGAGGTTTCGGGGTGTATCTAGGCAATTAATTTTAGACGCTAAGCATAGTTCGTGGAGGAAACATGTATATGCAATGACGAGTGATGTTCCCAGTGATTAGATATGGAAAAAGATCTAAGCCATATCTGGAAACCACTCGCCAGTTAAAACACTAAATATTAAAAGCAATGGCAGTTTGATAACACGCTGGATTGAAGACATTAACATAATGGCCAACTACTTCGAGAAGAGCTCAAAAAGCTTCGAACGAGAATTCCTCATATCTAAAAAGGGGAACGAAATGCCATTAAATTTTAATAAACAACCTCTATTAGAATATAACTTACCATTCAACATGCAGGAACTAAAATATGCACTATGCAGGAGTAGACAGAACTCTATATGCCATGCTGCGACAGCTACCAAACGAAGGACTTCAAAGCTTATTGGATTTGCACAACCAAATATGACAAATATGAGAATATCCTGAGTTCTGTAAGGAAGATACCGTCGTTCGGCTAATAAAGAACAACATGGATTCTTTCAATGTATAGACCGATAATTTTGACTTGTTTGGGTTAATTACTAGAGAAAATAGTCAACATTAGACTCGTGTGGATACTAGTCAATGGGTTTAATTGATGGTTATTCAATTAACAGTTCGGTATACGTCAGAAATACCATTAAGTAATCTTTTATAAAAAGAGAAGATGTAACAGTATTCTTTTTCAATATAGGAAGTGCGTACTAGATTGTCTAGATATTCTGAATAAAAGAAGCTTTAGTGTTAGAGTAGTTCACTTACTATCCTCATTGAAGAGTCACTGCCTGCCAAAATCACGTGAATGAATTATGGAACAAGGTAATGAAATATTTCAATGTTAGTAAACGTCTAAACGGGGTCTCTTGGGGAGCCGAAACTAAGATATTGCTTCCTCCATTCCATGCGTCATCCACTACAACTCAACCCTTCGAGTATACAATTGAATATAACATTAATAAGTTAAATATCTGTATCCCTCTTGTAACAGCGAAAAATTACTCAGGAAGTCTAATTAGGCAACGGCTCCTAGTCGAGACAAGGTTAGACCTTGTTAAGATAAGCCGGAACGATAGTTTACAAATTTATAATGAACTGACAAGCGTTTTGGTAAATACAAGCAATTGTATAAAGAACTTGAAATTGCTGTAAATCCTGATGGTTGCAAAAACGAAGTGGGTGTTTGTAGCGGTTGGGTAAGAGAGGGTGAAACAAAGTCATATACACTGTAGTCATGGTTTTTAATTTTCACGGATGGACTATATGCCATCTGGATGGCGATTAAACACATAAAACAAATAACCCCTGATAAACGCTAAAATGCATACTTATTTTGTACTGATCTACTGCTGTCAAGGTAATAGAAAATATAAAATCAAGTGAGCCAATGGTACGCTCTGTACAATGGTGTATTAATAAGTTCAATAAAACCGTGATGCCGATACACAACCCATAGGAATTTGTGCAAATACCAAAGCAGATGAAGCTGCAAAACAAATATCATCCGAACAAAACCTTATATTTAAAGCGTCTCGTTTAGAAGAAGCCAACACATTAAAAAACCTACAATGACATCGAGAATGGGAACAACGAAAAGCAGCACAATCATGCAACCACTTAAAGAGAGATTATAAAATAATTACATGAATAAGAATCGGTCACATAAGACTAATTTGTTCCTAGCCGGAAATCAGAGACCTAACTACTCTGTGTGTGGACCATACATATTTATGAATACCGGCGAAATGAGCTAAGTAACTGACTTTTTAGAACGCTAAGATGTATATAACAAAATATAAAATCGTACTTTATGTGACAAACAGCAGCACATAACCTTCGTTAATGAATTAAGTGGAGCTGAGAAGTTTCTTTTAATCCTAAAACCCAGTTAGAGTAGTTAAAATACTGCCCATGTACAACAAACAATTATTTATAAGTAAATATTGTGAATGTGATAGATCTCACTAATGACCAGCATTGTAAAACAATAAAATATAGTTCTTGCGATTTGGTCGTTTTTGTAACGAAATTGGTGCATAAATAATGATTTTAGGTATCTTTGGTCCAAAATGGTGACTAACAGCATAAAACCTCAAACTTTCCGTCGAGGTAACGTGTTAAGTTGTTTCCCTAACCAAAATGGCGAGTACATAAACTTTTGGGGCATTTTTGGCTTCACAAATAACATTCAATGCCCTTAAGTCATAAAAGTTTATGCTTGCCTATAAAAGCAATACGTTTGATCGTTTCTCCAACCAAGTTGGTGTATAAATAATCATCTTTGACCTCAAATGTTGACCAACAGCGTAAAACCATAACATTTAGTGTTTGCCCATCCAGGCAATATGTTGCAGTTTTCCCCAAACAATGGGTGTATTAATAATAAGTTTTTGGGTATATCTCGTCTAATATGGTGACCAGCCTTCTACACCATAAAACTACGTTCTGAAACAATGCGTTCGGCCGTTTGCCCAGCTAAATTGGCGTATAAATAAAGCTTTTGGGCACATGTTTGGTTCAAAATTGTGATCAACTCCTTAAAACAACCGAGAAAATGATTTTTACCGTTTTCCCAACAAAACTGGCTTATAAATAAAATTTTTAGGCATATTTAGCCCTAAATAGTGACCTCTCGCTAAAACCATAAAACTTAATTCTTGTTCATTAAGGCAATGCGTTCGGTCGTGTTGCTAACAAAATTGGTAAATAAATAAAGTTTTTGGGCATTTTTGGCCCAAATGAGTAGAAACATATCGTAAATTTACCAAAAGAAACGAAAACAGTTATATGATGTCTAAAATCCAATTCACCACACTAGAACTCAGATATTTAGTGTTGGTCCTTTAAAATAATCAGATTTCTGTTTATCTAAATTTTTTGGACATGATAAAATTTGATCATGAAAGCTTCTGGACTAATCTATAGCTAGTTAGCTACTATATCGCGACAAGGGTATGAACAGTTGAAACTAAATGGCTAACCCTGAATTTATAAAAAAAAATGTTCACATTCTACTAGGGCTCATAACGTTTGATCTGAGCTCTGGTTGGGAATTATATTTAACACTGATTAACTGGAATGCATAATGCTTCAGTGTAAACAATTTCGCCACAATCGGTCAAAGCATTTCGGAGATCTATGCGCTCATAATATTCAATCGGACGAACAGACATCACAATATCAACAAGTACTTCCAGCTTAACCTTTGGCTACTTGATAATTTAAACTCAGTTGTTACAAACCAAAACCACTTCTGAAAAATTTATAGTAATTCCTTTTACACCATAAACGTTTATTGCAGTCCATGTTGATTTAAATCTTACTGTCAATTGGTAACTTACCAATTACAACTCAATTGAGTGTCACAAAATAAACTATATTACCGAGGTACTACGCATTTTGCAACTTACGTCGAAATGTACGAACAACCTTTTAGTGAACCAACAACTTCAGCTCCGCGAGAGGCAAATTTAACCTAAAATCCTACTTGCTTTACCATTACGGGTAATAAGTAGGTATAATGTGTGTTTAATCGCTCAATCAAAGGTTTGTAAATCACTGTTAGTAGGTTAACCATAAACATTTTGTCATTTGAAAATTTTTGGGGATTTATAAAAATCGATGTACCTTATTGTTTATTTCTAAATTAAATATAATGTTTAAATCTAAATGCTGAATTAGCCACTGGAATACATAACTTGTGGTACAAACAGTTCATTTCACTACATAAACATCTAGCTGCACAGAACAGATGTGCAAATTCAGTACCTGTCTCAAACAATTCCATATTCTTCCAAGTGAAAAATCCTATATCTAGCACTGTTTTCATTACCGTATGTAAGAAGGTATCATCTTTGAAACTTTTCAAAATACGAAGATCGAGCCAACCTGAATTAAATTTTGGTTCCACTAGTATATTTTTCTTAACTTATCTACGGTACTTTTTATATCCAACAAATGTTTGTTAAAATTAATATTTATACTTTTTTAACAAAACTTTTAGAAGTAATGTTTCCTTAAAATGTGCTGTAGCCTACTTTTGAATTCCAAAAATCCTGTAATATTATTTTTTTTATATTCTCCACATTTTTTGTATGTGTTTCCCCCCAAATCCTTTCAGTTGCTCCGAGATCTTCTTATGTATTTTTTTTATTTTTAGCTTTTCAAAAATATAAGCTTCTTACAGTTATCTTGATCATTAACAAATATTTTCTTATAATTATAACATTAATCGCAGAGGGCGTAAAAAAGAGTCGGTAACATATTACTTTGATTTTTTTTTTATTATATTTACTATAAGAGAAATTCATACTTCAATGTGGGAGTGATAAATAATGAAATAAACTCACAAAAGCGAAATTTTTATAATGAATTTGGGTTTTGTGTGGGTTACTTCATTAATTTACCAACATTTAATAAAAGATGAACACTGTTATCGTACAATGGGGTGAAATTGATTTTGTGGGGCGAAATTGATCCTTAAATCAAATTTCAATACCTATTTTTGTATTTGACGCTTTCATTATTTTAAAGTAGCAAGTTGGAGATCTTGCTTTATTTAGTTCAATGAACAACGATAATGTGCTTGTATTTTGTTCAGCAAAATATTCAAGTTTTCTTGAAAGAAAAAAGTTTTAAAGTGACTACATTTTCATCCTTTTTGGTACACCAAGATACGTTGAAAATTCTTTGTTTTTCAGTTTATTTACCTACAGTATCGTCAATAGTGATGTTTGGTTATGTATTGCACGCTGCCAGTTTGACAATGTTTAAAGAGGGTACGGTGTGTATTGATCACAACTGTTGGGTGAAATTGATAAACAGTGTGGGGTGCATTTGATCGCGTTTTTAAAGAAAAAGAACTGATTTTAGCACTCGTGCCCACTTTCTTTTGGGAATCGAACCGTGTCTCGAAAAAAGGCTTGGGGTGAGAAGTTACAAGAACTACTCTGACGAGAACGTAGAGCGTGATCATGGCTGGGGCATACGAAAAGCAGCCAAGGAGTATAAAATTCCATATGGGACTCTCAACAATCGTTATCATGGACGATGTGGTAGCAAAAATGGTGGTCTGTCTGTTTTTTCTACAAATGGAGAAAAATCCTTCATTAACGCTATTTTCACGTGTGGGGAATGAGGATTCTCTTTGGCACTGTTAGACGTCAATTATTATGTTTGGTTCCTCATCGGGTGTGCTCTTGCTACGTTACGTGATCTACAAATCAGAGAAGTTACGGCGACAATGGAATGAGAAAGACCGCAAGTGAAGTGCCGTGAAGATGCTGCTCAGCGGGTTTTTGTTTCAACCGCACACACCATAGCTAGATGGGTGCTCAAACGTTTCTACATACATTTTTGCCAGATGCCAAGAGACTGGAAGGTCGCAAAGTCTTAATTGGAGACAACGCGTTTTACTAACGACGTGTTAAGATTTTTCGTCCGAAAATGATATTTCTTTTGCGTATCAACCGAGGAACTCGAAACATATTACCTTTGGATATCGGTTTTTTCCGACCTTTCGAAATTGCGTGGAGAGGCGTTCTAACTAAATGGAAAGCTGTTAATAATATTTTGGCTTCCATAGACAAAAAAGGCTTTCCATACACGTTAAACACGACCTTGCTAAAGATGGACAAGAAAAACGCCAATGTAGCTCTAAAACAGACTTGATAGCCTCTTTCAGAGCCACTGAAATAGCACCATTCGATCCGGAGTCTGTGTTGCAAAAAGTCCCATCAGTAAACCTCGAAGAGGAAACTGACCAAGCTGTCAACAATGTTGAATGTTGAATACTTACAACAGCAGCTGTACGAAGCAGGCGAAATGTTAGAAGGCAAAACTTGTGGTCGAACCCGGAAAGAATGTCTCTGCGCCTATCGAAGAAGACTCAGATAGCCAATCTAATCCACCTGAATCACTGACTAACGATTATTTCCACGGTGAATCAATGGAAGAAAGAAGTAGAATATCTGACGCCAAACGAAAATAACGTAGGTTAAGTTAAGATGAAAGTATTAGGGGGTTCAAGGAAGAAAACCAACTATACATACGTTTCCGTGATTCCGAATATTTTCGATGACGAAATTAAAGTTTTAGGCACGAAGTCTTTAGTAGAGGGGAAAAAGAAAAATACTTCGATGGTCTTGAAGTGTATTTTTCAAGATTATAGTGGAAATTAATGAAATGTACCTGTCTACAGTGTGGCCAAACGAAGAGGAGGTGGAAGATTGTACAAAAACGAAATAAGTTAGAGAAATGATTTTTGGACCACGGGTAGATATCAATAAGTACTACATTTTGAAAACATTTTTGATCATACAGGGTGTTTCATGTTGTTGGAGTATACTAAACTTATATATTTTTTAAAGAAACACCCTGTATATTATTACATTTTTGGAAAGCCCATAAAATACGCTTTCATTTGATACCAAATTGTATGGGTTTTAGAGATATTCAATTGTTTTTCAAAAAAATTATCCCACTTGCGTGTCACTGTTTGTATCGCTGAAAATAGAGGTATTAAGTTTGTAAGGTTATTTTGATGCACCATGTATGTTTAGCATTTTGATAACGTATGTAACGTGTTTTGAATGTAGCTGAAGATAGTTTGCATGAAAAGAATGTTTTGTTGGTGTAATTGATACGCCACTAGAGTTTAGTGAGGCGTTGGTTATTGTGTGAAGGAATATTTGAATGCTGTAGAAAGGTTTTCCTTTTGAAAGCGTTAAATTTGGTTGAGAAATAATGCTTTGAGTAAATTTTTATAGATACGGCACTGGTAAAACTACTGGTCTTTTTATTATTATTATTATTATGTTACGTTACGTTACGTTACGTTACGTAACGTTACGTTACCTTACGTTACGTTACGTTACGTAAGGTACATTATATTATATTATATTACATTATAATTATATTGCTACTGTGTATGGAGGAATGTGGATTAAAATGGTTGTAGACATATGAGTGAGTGAGTTTATGATATATTGATATTTTATTAACGTGCAGTAAGGAATATGTATGCACATTTTTGCTTGTAGAAATTTTGTAATATGGTGCAATGATGGTAAATCGATGCATGTCCAAGAATGAAATTGATACAATGCGATGGTTTCGTTAGATTGTGCGGAAATAGAATTCGCCTACATGTGAGATTTGCATAGAAAGTTGAGATATAATCTGGTTAACCTACAGTGTGAATGTAATTGTAATTGATGAGTTCTTCGGAAAGTTTTTAGTGAATTTACAAAGTAATTCAAGATGACTGCGTTTATTTCGCATCGTTGGCGTCGTCTTCCATGATTGAACCTTCGACGCGGCAAAGAAACGCCTGAAATACTCAATTATAATAGGTGAATTTTGATCTTAGCGCGAATTTATTGTGACGTATTGGCAATATGGTGGGCAGAAGGTGTATAATCGAGTGTCAAATTTGAGGGGTTAGTTAGTTGGTTAGAGGTTTTGAGTAAGAGCCGCGCGCGCGTTGCAGAACCATTAGAATGGTTAGTGTTAAAGTTTATTTGTGAAATTTATAATATTAGCAGAGCATGTATAGCGACTGCATTAACCCATAAGGGGATAAATCGTATAGGCATTCACAAATAAATAATTTAATATATTGTGAGTTGAAGGAAAACATTAGTGATTTTCTTCAAGAAATAAAAAGTGCTTAGGCAGATTAGAAGTTAACACAGCAAATATTTTGTTATTAGTGTTCAATTGTGGGACGCGTGACTAAATATTATTATAAAGAGAACCGAAGGTAACCATTTAAGTGACCGAAAGAAAAGTTTGTAAAATTTAGTTAAGTTATTGGTGATCATCATTGCCATTGAATGTGTACAATCGTTAGCAATATCAAATTGATTGTATCAAAGCGAATAAGAACTTTAATGTGTATATGGAAGTAACCATTCTCCCATTGTGGTAAATGTTTTGAAAGGCAAACATCACAGTACAAGGTGATGTGATGTTAGGCTAAAGAGCCGCTATACCCGGTATGCGAGTGATCAAACCATAGACACTGCGTTAGTGAGTAGTACAGCCAAGTGCGTAGGACGAATACGGCTACCTCTTGTGTTTTGTGCATAGTTCATCTAAGAATTTAAAAAGGATTACCGAAAGCAGATCATATGGACTACAACTACCGCACCGAAAAAGGATTAATTAATGTATTACGTAAGAATTAGATTTAAATTTTATTGAACCAAGACAAGTACGATTATCTTTTAAGTACATTTTTTTTATTGTTGTGTTAATTACGGTTCATTCAAAGAAAAAGAAAGGTAATCGCACTTTAGGTATTTTGTTGGTTTTAGTTTTAGGAATTGGGAATTTTAGTCTTAATGTATTAATGTGTTTGATGGTTTCTGTAAACTACGCCGTTGTATATATTTACATGCGGAATTTGTCAATATATATCCACTGTTTAATTTATTTTGTCATTTATTTGTTTCAATTGTGTGCCTAACTGGTTACACCTGATAAGTGAAATTAGACTTAGTGCATATTTTCGAATTTAAGGATTTTCATTTTAGCTTTGAAATATTAATGCAGAATACTACTAACAAAGCACTTATTTTTTTTTATTCAGCATAAATTACAGCTTTGAAGTGTTAAAGTTTAAACCTATTAATGTATGTCTAAATACGATTTTAAAGATAAAGTAGTAATAAAATATAAAGATATTATTGATGGTATAAGCACTAACCGCCCTATGTTTGAATTAGTCAGGAATCAACGAACATTTGTTGAGATAACAATTCATTGTTAAGCCGATTTCGTTTATTTTATTTAGAATTTTCTAAATTGGGAATATTTATTTAATTCAAAGTTTTATAACAGAAATATAAATTTATAGGTATACGAGGGATACTTAAAAAGTATTCAAGTTAACGTCTTACGATTTGGGAATTTTCATTTGTACAGGATGTGTTTAATAAGTTTACGAGGACTCGTGTATTTCCGAATTTTCTTAAGCTTTTGGATTAATTTATTTTGAAGTGTGATTGAATTTGAATGGTGAATGGTTTTACTGAGTAGATTGCAATCCTGTCTTCCACAGTCAGATATGATCAATGTGACATCCCGCCTAAGGCTATTTATTTTAGCAAAATTTAAGATTGTAGTGGCGCCTAGAGACAATTTTTCCCGGACTGAGCTTTGTGAATTGTAGATTAACGGTAAGTGTAAGGGGTTTGAAACTACTTTTCAATCAATATCGACCACGCTCATTTCCACTGTAGCTGGCTTGGCAACCCGCTTATTTCGGTAAGCATACACGCCTAGTGCAGTTTGGACGTGTAACAAGTTGGCCATGGGATTGTAGTTTCTTACTAAACAATTTTTTCGAGTAAAAACAAGAGTTAATATAACAATTACAAATTGATTTAATGAATTATTTTAAATTTAACAGACTTTTTTCAAGAAAATTAATTCATAATACACTTTTGGTTCTAGGCAAATTTAAATCATTCCTTAGTAAAATTTCTGACGTACTCAATTTGATTACATTCAGATCAACGATTTCATTTATTACGTCTATTACTGAGTAGGTTGCAATCCTGTCTTCCACAGTCAGATATGATCAATTTGTCATCCCGCCTAAGGTTATTTAAACGTACAGTAATGGTCATGGAATTGTAGTTTCATGCTAAAGAGTTTTAATCAAGTTGTATTAATTTATAAACTTTGGCGTTCTTAAATATCTATCACTTACAAAGTTTTGAGATACTCTCAATTCTATTGTAAAAATTCGAATCTTCGAAAGTATTTTTAATTTATTTTTTATTTATTGGCATTACTAAATTTCTCCTAATATTGTAAAGTAATTATGCATTGTTTTCAGTAAATTAGGCTGGTGAAAATAACTGAATATGTACTGCAATACTGTGTAATAAAATTAACAAATACAAATTACGAAAAAGGAGATCAATAAAATGAAAAAGAAAAAAAAATCAAAAATCAATTTCTTATTAAATGCCCGAATGTTCTTCCTTCAACTTCAATACATTTATTAACACGTCGCGTCGCACAAAATTATTTTTTATTAACTCTAATGTCGGCCATGTGATATTTTGAAAAGCATTTCAGATTCTTTCCTTAATATTTTTTGGTAAAAAAGTAATCGAGTGGGGTCAAATCAGGTGACCTCGGTGGCCAAGAAATGGGTCCTCCTCGACCTATCCACTGATTTTCTTTCCAGTGGTTTAAAAATGTTCGTACGTCTCGATGGTAGTGGGCGGGTGCACCATCATGCTGGAACCACATATTTCAATAAACTACTTCATTAATATTTTGAAGTAGGTTAGATAACAGATCTCTTAAAAAAGTTTACATCGCCGGTTACTCTATCTTTAAAAAAATAAGGATCTATAACATGAGACCCAATAATTCCCAGTCACACATTTAGTGACCACCGATTTTGTTGGTCAACATACCCGATTCAATGAGGATTTTCAGTGCTATAATAATGCATGTTATGTCCGTTCACTAAACCATTACTTTTGAAGGTAGCTTCGTCACTGAATAATACAGAATTGAGAAAATTAGGAACTTCTGCATTTTTTTGCAAAGACCAGTTGCAAAAATTAATTATCTGTTCAAAATGCTGGCCATATAGTTGCTGATGAAGTTCCATTTCCTGAATATTTAGAGTCATTTGACAAATTTGAATTTGAATACATTAAAACACAAATTAGGTTTAAACTGAGTACAACCAATTGTTACAAACAATTTTTCCTTTTTCAAGCAATATTGTCATGGCACTTACACATGAATTCCAAATAATCTTTGTTATTTGATCAGTAACTAATTTAAATTTACAAAAAGACGTAGAAAATGGAAAGGTTGATTTGAACATAATCAAATTGAGTACTTCAGAAATTTTACTAAGGACTCATTTAAATTTAGAAATTTCACTAAGGATTGATTTAAATTTACCTTGAACGAAAGAGTGACTTGAGTAGAGTATGTACCAATTTTGTTCAAAAAATTCTGTTAAATTTAGAATAATTTAATTCAGTTAATTTGCAGTTGTTGTATTAACTATTGTTTTTACTTGGAAAATTTTTTTAGCATGAAAAAGAACACCGAAGTTTCTTTTATAAATTAATACAACTTGATTAAAATTTTTTTTAGCAAGAAACTACAATTACATGACCATCTTTATACGTTTACATTTACAGAAAGACGTAAAAAATGAAATCTTTGATCTGAACATAATCAAATTGAGTACTTCAGAAATTTCACCAAGGACGGATTTAAATTTTCCTAGAAACAAGAGTGTCTTATGTATTAATTTTGTTCAAAAAAGTCACAAGTTAAATTTAAAATAATTTATTAAATCAACTTGTATTTGTTATATTAACTCTTGTTTTTCCTTGAAAAATTTTTTTAGTAAGAAACTACAATCCCATGGCCAACTTAATACCTTTATTTTCAGTCTTTTTGTATCGCCTTCGCAATTTCACAAATAAACTGAAAATATTTTGAAAATTATTAATTTTAGATATAAGCAATGTTTGATGAAAAATAAATAATATCAAACGAGGCATCGAATGACATGACCAGCATGGGGGGTGCCATTTAAAAGAATTAAAAAAAAGTTGCATTTACAAACAATGACACGCCCTGTATATTATTAAAAAAATCTGAAATTTAACAAATTTTAAAATACTACAGGACCACAAATAATTTTGTGCCATTTTAAAATAAACAAACGTCGCCTTCCAAATCAGTGGCGGCGGTCACAAGTGGGATATTTTTTGAAAACAATTGAATATCTCTTAAGTCAAAGGCGATAGACCCATACAATTTGGTATTAAATGAAAGCGTATTTTATGGGCTTTCCAAAATTGTAATAATATAAAGGATGTACCATTAAAAAGTATAAGTTTAGTTTGCTCCAATAACATGAAACACCATGTATGATCAAAAATATTTTTAAAATGCAGTGCCTATTGATATCTACCCCTGGTCCAAACATCATTTCTCTAACTTATTTCGTCTTTACACAATCTTCCACCCCCTCCTCGTTTGGCCACCCTGTATATTTGTTCGGTACCTATATGTTTTATGTGTTCTGTTTAATCATAAATATTTATTATTTATTCACAAAAATCATATTTAGATATCGATCAATTTCACCCCTAATCATAAAATTTTATTATAACTTTTTTTGACCAAATAAAATTTCGTAGGGGTTAAATGATTCCTAGTGCTTGTACGTTATTTCTATGCATTAAAATCCACGTGATTGATTTGATCCCACTGTAAACATAACATTTATCAGTTGCTATTTTCATTATAAAGGTAAAAAATTAAAATATTTTTAGATTTTATAGTTATATAAATGTTTTATATATTGTAACTACACTTTTTTGTGTAAAATGCGTTGCGATTATTGAGTTTAAAATGAAACTATGTTTAAAAACAAAAAAAAAAAACGTCCCGTTTTTCGGTACTTCTACAAAATGGTAGAATTTTACTAACTAGGTTCTATATAAAGTTAAAATGTATCAGTAACCATCAATTGTTTTGATTCTGTTACCAAGTGTTTTTTACCAACATACACTGAGTTAAAATTAAAAGCAAAAATTAAATATTTGTTAAATTTACTATGGAAATGCTAGGTATATCCTACATTCCTTAATTTGAGAGTTTCGAGCCATGACGAAATTAGTAGAAAATTACTTCTATTGTAAAATTTCTTGTAACATCGCGGATACTGGAGAGGATACACGAACTTGAACAGTTAAAAAAGGAAAAAGTGAATAGCAAGGTATAAAATGTACCTACTACTTTTTATGGAACACCAACAATCACGAAAAAACGTATAGAATACTAGAGTCTTTTACATTATGTGCAGATTAGTAGGTGTATTATATCAAGGTGGTATTAAAAATATGTAAAATGTTTAATAAACATTCTGAAAGAATGCAGTAAAATTATAAAGTCTATAGAAAATTTACATATTTCTTTTAATAAACGAGGATTTTGACTAATCTCATCGATTTAAAATTTCTTCAAAAATTTATTAAAATATTCACTTAATTACAAAGATCAAATATAATATCCTACGCAATTACTGAATTTTTATGTCAAGTATGCATAAAACAAAAAGTTTATAAATTCTAAAATAAAAATAAATAAATCGTAGTAATTTAATAATTTTAATTGATTATCGATTAATAAAAAAATCGTTTCCAAGGTTTCTCGCTTTATGCCTTTGTTATTGTTATTGCCAAAGGAATAAATTAAATTTGATTAGCTATTGTGAATAATTAAAAAAAAATTGTGCATATTAACGTAAATACGGTTATGTCAAAATATATCAGTGCATAGTATAAAGTAATTGAATATATTGCGTTCAACATTTACACTCAAGTAATGATTGTAATTGTAATTAAAGTAATAATATCCTTTCACTTTTTAATTAATTTTTGTAGATATACTTGGTGGATTGTTGTCATTATGGGTAAAAATAAATTAGGTCAATTACGTTATATGAATTACGATATAAATAAAGGTTAAATATTTTTCCGAAATCATATCGACCCGCCCATGCAGCCAAAGATATTTTTTATTTTCACTTATAAAGTAGATCGAGAGATTAGTCTAGAATTCAATGTTTTAAATGATATAATAAACTAATCGATTTGTACAAATGAAAAATACAATTTAAAAAAAACCAATAAACAGGAAATTGGTCAGTAAAGAATAAACTCACAAAGGTGTCCGAGACGGCGAAGTTTGCCATTTAACTGGAGCAATTAAGTTGCTACAAACAATTAAAAGGTTGCCTTATGTAAATTAGTCGAATAAATATTATCTACCAAAAATACCTTGCAATTTAAGCGTTGTTAATATATATATATATATATATATATATATATATATATATATATATATATATATATATATATATATATATAGTTATATATATATATATATATATATATATATATATATATATATAAACGGAAACAAAAGTTATTTTAATTATTCCTGGTTGTCATCTTAACTACGAGTATATAAAATAATAAACATGCTGAAACTACTGGTAAATTATTAAAATAATAATCTACAAATAATAACACATTATTTGCTTGAGGCATAGAAAACGGTTAGTAATCCTTGCAATTACTTTCAACCAAGAAAAATTGTATGCAAATCGGATTCGCTTAGCTTATCTACATGTTATGAATACATCAACGTACATAGCGCGTATAAAGGTGGCCAACTCTATTACAGGCTCATTTTTTGTAAATAATTTTATATGCGCTGCAATTTTCAGCAATGTCCTAAGGCTGTAAACTTTAAGGTACTATAATTATCTACAAAAGCTAATTACGTATAGAAAAGAAGTATTTAGAACTGATTTGAGTTCAAAAATCGCATTTATTCTATGGGTTTATAAATGAAATCACATTATAATACCTATGAACCATGTGAGACCCCAAAGTTTCAGATTTATAACGTAAAATTATAGTTTAAAAATTTCACAATATAATTAATGTACTCACCACAGAGAAATAATATCTTATTGAAGAGGCATAATGATGCGAAAATATACAATTAAGATCTCTACTAAGCTCTCATTTAGGAAGAGAAATACTGTATTTCAAGCACATAGGAGCAAACATTATAAAGACATTCTATATAATTTTCTAATCACCAGAAGTCCATGGTAACAGCATTTTACTACATTACTTGCTTAGTTTACCGTCGAAGCTCTACTCAGCTTAGATATAAAGATTATGCCGAGATAACACTATAATGGTAAAGCCACGTATTCCATTCCCCCCTAAGGGGAGGGCGGGCTGCTTGAGCTTTCCAAGCTCCTTCAGTCACAATCATGGATTCCCAGCATACATACATACATTACGTATATAAGCATGGTGGGATTAGGAATGGGTGTGGTCAGGATAGGTTTGGAAGGAACGGAGTTACGGTTCTGAGGGGGAAGATACTAACCCAGAATTCGCCTAAATGCGTGTGTGTACGCCTGCGTGCGTGTGTGCGTGCATGTGCGTGCGTACGTCCGTGCGTGTGCGCGTGCGTTTGTGTATAAATGGATTCGTGTTTACCAACTTAATTAAAACAGTTAAATATGTAAAGTAAAAGGTTTATAAAACTTCATCGTCTTGAACCATGAAAGGTTCAGAAATACTTTTCCAAGCGGTTTAGAGTTACCCTCTAACGTTGATACGGCGCACTAGATCAAAGTCACTCTCTGTTGATCACAACCTTCTTTGTAAAAAAGGCTACTCGTCCCTATGATCACAACGACACCTGTATTACAAGCGCCACTAACAATTCAAAATTCACTCTTGGCCACATGTCCTCCTTAATCATGCTATAACAGTGAGCCAAAATAATCGAATTTCACAGTATATCAGCATAGATGAAACTGTTTTTAACACTCTTATGTGAAGCCACAAGTAAAGAATTATTTTCATGAAAAAATCGATCTTGAGTTTTCAACGGATTGCATGTTTTCAACATGTTTAATTAATTCATAATCTGGACCGTTTGCGATATAACGTTTGTATGTGCGCGAGTGTAAAAACGATCATACGCATTGCTTCGATCCACAAGAGCTTTGTATATTTGCACAGAAATATTCATAAATTACGTGGAAATGTTTGTAATTTTCTTTTACCGACATGGTCAATTTTCTACTTTAATAATCAAATCAAAACTTATTAAACCGGTAAGTACGAACTCGGTATTTAGCTTAAAATGCATTGATTACTAGATATTATGAAAAAATTAGCATGGCAATTTCTTCTAACTTGAATATCTGGCATAATGCCAAAATGAGATAAAGGAATGAAGTATACTTACCTAGGTAATTATACTTTCGACAAAATTTTTCTCAAAATTTCATTTAACACAATTTTTAAAATAGCATCGAATTTCGAGACTAACTTCAATTTTTTAACGTGTTTGATTCTAATACATTCAAATTTACAGATTCTTTATTTTCTACTATTAGGCCAATGCTTAATAACTAATGTTAACGTTTTGTGGTAACATCCTTCTACACAGTTTATTAATGGAATTGTCACCATAAGTCTAGAAAAGTATTGCTACGTCCGGTATAATAAAAGTTAAGTGCCAATTTTACTTCCATGTTAATCGAAGATCAAATTAACTCAATTAATATTCTAAATACTAGATACAGTAATATAGTTGGTAAAATGGATAACTTTCAGGTTCAAATTAGCGTATATTTACACTCCTCGTCGAGGAGTCTATGTATCCTTCTCGCTCTAATGCCATTGGAGATGGAACGTAGTGACTATCCAGTTTATACTACCCAATAATGGCATGCATTATAAGCAAAAAGGTATATAGTCTGACGAGTAGTGTAAGTGCTAATCCGAAACTGAAGGTTATTTATTTTATGAACTATAGTTATGTAGTAGTTTAACTCCAATTTCAAAGCTGGTAACGCTTATAACATTATTAAAATGGACATTGTCGACATTGTCAACCAGAGCGAATTGCCGATCTGATCGAGGTAGGTATTGTGACTATAATGAGTGGCCGTTGTAATCGAGATAGTCGTTATATTGTGATCGTAGAAACGAGTGGCCGTGGTGATTGATTGTGATTGTGTGAGCAGAAGTTATGGCCGAGTTGGATGTTGTGATCGACGTCGGTTGTAGTAAAATTTAGTACAGTAGAAGTCCGATAATCCGGCACGTTCGGGACCGGCTCGGTGCCGGACTACCGAAAATTCCGGTCTATCGGGCGGTAATTATAAGAACAATTAGGTTAATAATTAAACTACAAATACAGTATGCAAATATGTACATACAACAAAGTTTATTTTACATTTTATATAATGTATGTACACGTACTGTAAAACATATTTCACTTAGATTTAAAAAAGTCACGAATGTCTTTTTGTTTTCTTGACTTTTGGCGTTTAGTATAAAATTTATTTCTAATGATATGGAAATCAATAATTTCTGAAGCACTGTAGCTAGTACTAGCCTCAGCAAAAGGGATACATTTATTTAGTGATTCTGCAGCTTCTGCCCAGCTGATTTTTTCCGTTTCGGCATCTGAGTCACTTTCTTCAAGATTTTGAGTAGGCCGAGGATTTACTACAATGTTGATAATGTCCTCATCGGTTAGTTTTTGTTCAACAGGCTCATTCTCGTCGATTAGAAGCCACTACTCTACCTCATCTTCAGGCAGGTTTTTCAAGGGATTGTCTCACTTCTAACGACATCCAAAACTTTGGTCAGAGCGTCTTGATGGTTTTCTTCCTCATCAGTCTGCAGAGTTAGGTCAGATGCAGGGTTTGCAGCTGGCCAAAGTTTTCTCCAGCATTTTTGGAGTGTCGGCATTTAACAAGCCTTGAATAAAAGACCTTCTATAAAAGCATTTAAAATTTTGAATAACCCCTTGGTCCATGGTTTGAATCAAAGATGTTAGGTTAGGTGGGAGCAGAGTAGCAACAATATTTCCAGAAACTAACTCATCTACTAGCGGGTGGGCTTTGCAATTGTCCAAAAGAAGGATGGCTTTAGTATCTTCTGGTAGACCAAGGCTTTTGAAGGATTTCTTGACGTCAGGCACAAAGTGGTGAAAAAACCAGTCTTTAAAGAGGGCGGCAGTCATCCACGCATTTGATTGAGCATCGTATTGGACAGGCAGGTATGTAACATTCTTAAAAGCCCTGGGTTTTGCAGATTTACCTATCACAAAAGGGGTCACTCGGTGGTTTCCAGACGCATTAGCACACAGCAAAACGGTTAATCTGTCTTTGTTTTTTTTAAAACCCTTGGCTCCTTTTTCTCCTCCCCCAGTTAGTGTAGATGTTGGTAAACATCGCCACAATAGCCCTGTTTCATCAGCATTGTAAATCTGTTCAGGTGTTAAATCATTATCAGCCACGATTTTCTCAAACTCGTCTTTGTATTTTTCTGCAGAGTTTTGGTTTGCTGAAAGTGTTTCTCCAGTTACATCAAGTCTTCGAATTCCATGCCGAAACTTAAAGTTTCTGAGCCAACCATCAGAATAACTACATTCACTTTCAGCAACTCCTAAATCTTGGCCGAATTTCTTTGCCTTTTCAACAATCATTGCCCCTGTTACCGGCTTTCCTTCAGAACGTACTGCACTAAACCATTTGAACAATACACTATCTAGCTGTTCCAGTTTTGGTTTTTTTAATGTTTGTCTAGAAGCCAATTTTTCAGTTGTTGCCGATTGAGAAGCAAACTTCATTAGTTCATCTTTTTGTTTTTTAATGTCATAAATAGTTGATGAGCCAATATTAAACTCATTCATTAAAACATTTCTATTCTCGCCTTTTTCTAGCCGTTTGATGATCTCTAGTTTCTGTTTGAGAGTCAGTGTTACGTGTTTTCGTTTCTCTCCTTTTGAACTCGAAGGCTTAGGTTTTGAAAACATGGTCACTGTACAGTTAGAACGAAAATCACTTTTTTTTATAAACAGTTTCAAAAGTTACGTTTACTGCGATGTGAAAGGACACAAAACAACAACGCACAAAAAAATGGCGCAGACGCTTCGTGATTGATTAACGGAGCTGCACTGCACCTGAATTTGTTGTGACAGCTGAGACTAGCCGGCCGCTAATTGTTTCCGAACAATACCGAGCGCTTCCGGATGATCTCCGAATAGCTCTCGAGCGTTTTTATTTGCTTTAAAGACACACTTTTGGAGAAAACCAACATTTTTACAATTTTCCGGAGCGATGCCGGACTATCGGGCATTCCGGACTGTTGGATGCCGGACTAATGGACTTCTACTGTAGTACACATTGGTTACTATCGTACTTATTAATTATATTGACCGGTGTGTTCGGCGTCGCATTTTTGTTGAATTTAGCATGTATCGTTTACCGTTGCGATCACGGTTACCGTTATGATATTTGAATGTTCTTGGTGGTTGTCATCCTGAAGGCTCTTGGCCGTTATAATCAAGAGTTTTCGTTCGTCGATGTGATGCCAATATATACATATACATATATGTATACGGTGTTTCAAAAATGTCTAGGACGTATAAAATTAAGCTAATTTTGTCAAATGAACTTATGGTCCAAAGGCCACTATTTTCGAGATACAGGGCGTTGAAGTTTCGAAAAAAGGGACGCTTTCTTTTGATTTCTCAGGAACTATACACACAAGCAATCTAATATTGTGTACATTACCCACACTCTACACGAGTCATATACTAATGCTCGTGATACTCAATTATTCGATACAGTGGCGAAGATACGGCCAGGTCTAAAGGGTTTTCCAAGTTGAACTTCTGCGCCACTGGATGTCCTCGAATTTTGTTTTCATTTTCGTATTTGTCAATTCAATATACACGAATAAGGTCACTTACAATTTTGTGATTTGACGGCTTGTTTCTAAGATCAACAAGAAAACTTGATTTCATGTACTTCATAGCGTACGCCACTGATTCACTACTTCGATCTGAAAATCTGCGAAGATAACGAAAACATCAAGACCAAAAAAAATTCCAAATAGGATTTTTCTTTAAATCGCTTCGTTTTAGAGATTCAGGGTGTTGTACATAAAAAGATAACGTAAAATGACGTGTGATAATTAAATACGTGTAATATTATGTATTTAAACAACATAAAATGAAACAACTTAAGGACTGAAGTCAACAAAAACTTATTTAGACTAATACACTACAACAAAATTTTCAGATCGAAATAGTGAACCAGTGGCGTACGCTATGAAGTACATGAAATGAAATTTTCTTGTTTATCTTGGAAACGAGCCGTCAAATCACAAAATTGTAAGTGACCCTACATGTATATATTGAATTAACAAATACGGAAATGGAAACAAAATTCGAGTATATCCAGTGGCGTAGAATTTCAACTAGAAAAACCTTTTCGACCTAGCAACTGTATCGAATAATTGACTATCGCGAGCATCAGTGTATGACGCATGTAGAGTGTGGATAATGTACATAATATCTGAATATCTGTGTGTATAGTTCCTGACAAATCAAAAGAAAACGTCCCTTTTTTCGAAACTTCAACGCCATGTACCTTGAAAATGGTGGCCTTTGGACCATATGCTCATTTGGCAAAATTAGCCACACACAGAATACGCCACAGAAATTTTGGCAGACATTTTTGAAACACCTTGTACTATACAGCGTCTGCCATAAAGTTGAGTACATATGGGAAAATTTTTAATTATTGTTATTTTTAAAGAACTTTCTTTGGGGATCGTTTGTGCGTGTCCGATAACCAAAAAATCTATTTTGACACGTCATGCGATCATCGGTTTAGCGAGAATTTAAAAAAAGTGTATTATTTGGATTAATTTGAGAAGGTATCGAAAAATTTTACTAAAACAAATTGTTTAGAATCCACCAATGACTCCACATACTGATTTTAAGCAGTTCAATCAAAACAAAATTTATATTTTACCCCTAATACCATTAAAGGAAAATAAAAATAAAAAAAATGATAATTTTATTTTAAAAATAACTTCGTTGGACTAAACTACATAAGTTGGATATCAAATTAGGCTTGTGAAATAAACACTTAATTCCAAACATGTTGGAAAAAAGAACATGGGTACAGCGACACGACAGACGGTATTTTTAAATTTGTTCCTTAAGTGTTTATTTCACAAGAAATTCGACTAATTTAAGATCACAACTTATTAGTATAAAAAATTGTCAAACAAACAATGTCAATTTTCGGAACGAGCAAGAAAGTTGCTGGACGATACATACGTAACGACAACGCTTGCATCGATTGGGGCTTGTATCTCGATAGGTCAGTTCGTAGAGCGGTATGCTAGGAAAGTAAAAGTCGTAGGTTCAAATCCCACTTGAAGTAAACTTTTTCTTTACGTATTTAAAAAAAAATTTAATTACATAATATATTTTTGAACTGCTTATTTGTTCATTAATGGCAGCCGCAAAATGGAATGCTTTATACGTTCATAATATTACACTATTTAGGTCGTACTTTGAGATCACTGGTGAATATTAATTTTCTACAACAATAAATCAGAGCAAGATCGCTAAAGTGTAATAGAAATTGCAAACAAGACTCCTTCAAAGTTGGAAAACGCAATAAACTGACTCCAATTCTGATTATAATATATAATGTAATATATAATATAATGATTTTCTTATACTGTGGAATTAACAGGTGTCCACAAAGGGTGGGGGTGTACTTGTATCTGCGTTGTCCAGGTTGAGAGGGGATTTGGAGATTTAGTAGCCATTGAAGCATACACGGGAGATCATCTCGCTTTTTGCATACGCGCCTATTATCGCAATGATGATTCGATTCCGTGTACGGAATGCAAAGAAGGACGATACCATCAGAAAATGGATTCGAATGTTTATGAATACGAATACCGGTTTGAGCATAGTGTAACAAATTATGATGTGCTGATGCGCATATCGCGCCTGTCTCACTCTAGTGAGATGACGTCACGTGCGGAACATTCGCGGAGCATAAATGCATGCAATACACGTGTCAATATAGGCTATTACTCTACAAGACTTCACCTAGTGGTAGATGCGGAATTATTTTTAAATATAAATATTCCCAGTTCCCATAGCATTCATTATAACTAATTATTAATTAAAGTATTAATATTAATATAAATTAATAATTTTTTAAAACCCACGGGTGTGACAAATATTTTTTTATATAAATGTTTATTAAAATGTAGCTCATGTTTAACCATTTATTTATTTATAATACAACATATAAATGTACCAAATTATCAATACAATCAATCTATAATTTTTATATTTTTCGAGTAAGTTTTCTATTACAATCTGCTAAAGTGATTTTTTTGTTCAGATCTCGAAGTCTTATATAAGTTCGAGTTACAGCTAAACAGTGTAACACTTCGCCAAGAATTTTAATTGTGGAAGGAATTTAATAGTTGTTGTCTCAAAGGTATTTGATAACAAGTCGCTTCGAAATGTAACGAGCAAATGCAAGCTAAAATTACAATAATAGTTTAAATAATAACCTAGGATTTTGAATATATTTTTCAAATCTAAAAACTGCTAGTATTACCATAAGTTAAATTTATTTTGTCTTCCCGCCGGCAAGCAGTTATCCAACATTTGGATAAATGATCGTCTTTAGGAAACCTAAAGTATTTTACATTACTTCCTTTTGTCTTCCTGGAGTAATTACTGCACTCAGATACAGCACACGCCGGCATATTGATAACAGATTAAATACACAAATACTGATAAACACCACCAGATCAACGTAACTTTTGAAATAATACTGTGATAGCACCAACGTGCAATGTTTTGCTCCGCGCGTGACGTCATGCGCAGAAAGTTTCATTTTTAGCCGCAAATTCAGCACACCATAAGTTGTTACACTATGGGTTCGAGTGTAAAAATTCACAATCAAGGTCGACCGCGCTCTGTTCGAACCCAACAAACGATTGAAGAAGTGAGAGTTTCAGTGCGTCCAAATCCGTCTCAATCAGTTCGCAAACGCATTCAAGGACTTAACATTAAAACATCGTCGTTGCAGAAGATTCTGAAGCAAGATTTACATCTTACAGCCTACAAAATACAGCTCGTTCAAGGACTGAAAGTTACCGTCTATTCCCTGCGACTAAATTTTGCTTCTCAACGTTTGAAAACATTCTGTTTAGTGACGAAACGAACTTTCACTTAAACGGGCACGTAAACAAACAGAACTGCGGCTACTGGGCCAATGAAAATCCAAGAGAGAAGCATGAACGACCACTACATCATCCAAAAGTTATTATGTGGGCTGCCCTGTCTGGTTAAGGCATCATTGGGCCTTATTTTTTTGAAGACAGGCGAGGGCGAGAACTTACGGTAAACAGTGAATGGTATTGCGACATGTTAAGGAATTTTTTTGGTTCCACAACTGCAGGAGTTTGAAGGTTTTAATGTGGACGCATGGTTTCAACAAGACGGGGCCACTTGCCACACCTTCATCAACTGACCTATGAGAAGCTCCGATCTCACACCCCTTGATTATTTTTTATGGGGATACCTTAAACAGAAAGTGTATGCAAAGAAACCACAAACTCTACTGCAATTGAAGCACAACATCCGCACCGAAATGGCCGCGTTTCCAGAGAGATGTGTAGACGCGTGGTGGCTAATTTCCGTTTTCGATTAGTGTCAGCAGCATGAGGGTCAACATTTGGACAACATAATCTTTTCCACATAATTTTCCAAAGCTTTGTCCACAAATTAACTGAAAAATAAAAAAAATCTGACTAACTTTTTTTTAATTGAATTTACAAATACCCCCTAGCCTTTCTGGATACCTGTAGTATCTTGTCAATAGCAGATAATCATGTTTGTAAGAAATATAATTTTTGTTTTCATTCATTCAAAATAAAGGTAAATTGGAGTAAATTAGCAAAGTAATTAAAGTAAAGGTAATAAGAAGAAATAAAAATTAGAACAGACAATATGGAGTTTAGCTCAAAAGCTCTCTAAATAACTAGATTTTATTTTGAACAACTGAACTATAAAATCAGTCAAGGATTTACGAATGTAATTGTTGCTAAATAGTATTTAGTTGCGTTTTTCACTTTTGGTTGTATAACGATTTTTATTGTTAATTACCATTAAAATCGTATCCTGAGCATTTCTTAATCGATCGATCGTACAGTAATTCGTTATCGTAAAAGCCTGGATTTTAATCTTAAAACTGAAACTGTAAATACTCTTATGCGTAATAATATCGCAAAAACAGTAATATTCAAATATGGTAGTAACCTATTAAAAAAAGTAAAATAGAATAAGTAAAGCGAAATAGAACGATAGTATTAAACGAAAGTGACAATTTTGTCTTCAAATATATTGAACAAACAATAACTAAAGTTTCATTTTAAGAAATTATGTTTATAAAAAAGCTTGGTCCTTGATTAAACTATCAATTTTCATAAAACTGAAAAGTGTTACCTACGAAGACTTTAAAGTGCAACTTCTTTGTTACTGTATAATGGAAGAATGTCTTACAAGGACCCTCATATCAAATATCTGATGATCTCAGGTATCCGTTCCGCACATCGACATCCATGGTTTTCCTTTCAATCTTACGTGCACGTAATATTGGTGTTTTAAATTTAAATCCTGTAGACAACATGTTTCACTTAAATACAAGTGCAATATCACACCATCGTTGCTTAATGCTAGTACATTATATTGAATAAATCTCACTTTCACGAATGTGATAAATTAAATAATAAACACGTGCTAAAGAATATACGATAATAGACGAATACTTTTCCATGGCATTATTTATACATTTCGCGTATTATACTGCTTTATTAAAGGAATTTTTGAAAAAGGTCAAGGTTGTCCTTTCTATAAGTCTTCAATAAATTATCTATAATGTGAAAAATATGAAAAGCTTAAGCAACAGGTGACTCACTTTATGTGATAGAAAAACCGGATTCATTTATAAATAAATCTTAACTTTTTTTACTACAATATTTAACAATATATCTTAGGAATTTAAAAAAGAAATTTGTGAATTGCAATTGAAAGTAGGTATTAAAAAAATTATCCATTCTGAATGAAGTGAGAATTAATTTTCTCGAGATATGTTTTGTGGCTGACATTATATTCATCTTCATACCATTTTTAACCAAAACTTGTATTTACGTAAATTAAGCATATTAGTAAGTAGCTAAATATTTAGCACGAGGTACTTTTGAGATTGTGATGTCCGCTCGCCCTGTCCGCCCGTCCTCCTATGGATGGTTTTGGCGACTTCTACCAAATTTTATACACTAGTCTTTCATACACTATAGTTGATCATTATTCAATACTATTCCAAACCGGAGCCCAGGTGAAAAGTTATGACAAAATCACTGATCAAATGTGAAGATTGCGTAATAACCTTATGGCAACGTAGCATCTTACTAGCCACAAGTTACTCAAAAAAACTTTCGTGTTTTCATTTCGATTATAGTTTTACCGTGTTGGTAATTATTTTAGGCTCAAAAATGTTATTTGTACACCAATTTCGTTGAGGAAACGCCCAAACACATTGTCTCGAAGGCAAGAAGGTGATATTATGGTTTTAGACGAATCGTCATTTGAGACTAAAGATACCGAAAAACTTTATTGATACATCAATTTCGTTGCGCATTGTCCTGAATTATGATTCTATGATGTTGGTCACTATTTGGAGTCAAAGATACAAAAAAACCTTATTTATTCACCAACTTATTTAGGAAAATACAAAAACACATTTCCCGAATGAGCTGTAAGTGTTATGGTTTTGTGGTGTTACTCATTATTTGGAACCAAAGATGGCCAAACCACCAAACGCATTGCATAGATAGAACTAAATGTTACGGTTTTAGGGGTTGGTCAATTACCTCATTCCACAAGAACTTTGTCTAACTGTTTTACGATGCTGGTCATCATTCGGATCTGCCACGTTCATAAACGTTATTTATAAATAATATAATAAATGGATATTGCTTTAAGATAACAATTAAGTTTTAATTACTATAAATGGATTTTAAAACTAAGACTATCACGTCTATTTTGAAAATGTTTTACTTTATGGCTTTTCGCCACTTTGGGAGACATTCTTACTTACCATAACAGCTGCCAATTATTAATATATATATATATATATATATATATATATATATACAGTGTGACCATTTAAGTCCGCACCATATGGGGATTTTGTTTAACTTTGACTTTAGCATAGATCTGATTATCGCATCCATTTTTGCTTCAAATAAAACCAAAAATAAACTATAGTAAGTTGGTTTTACAACCGACGTCACCCGTCAAAAATTACATTTTTAAGAAAAAAGATGGAAAAAAACGCATAAATTGCCCGAATTTCGAAAAAATATATTAGAGGAAGTTGTTCATTTTGTCATTTTAGACCTTTGTGTCAAATTTCAATGGCATCTATGTTTTTTGATTTTTTACCAATTGTTTTTAATCTTGATTTTATGTAACCTACGTAAAATCCCTTATCTGATGAAAACTCAGCATATCTAATCTATTTGAGCCGAAAACAAAATGTTTTTTGTTATTTTTTCAAAAATGATATAATTTCATCCATGATCAGAAGTCATGTTTGGTACAAAGTTCGTTTAATTTTTGTTTTTAACTGAAATATATTATTAGGTACGTAACTGCCATTACAGATTCTGATTAGAATGTAAAATGTGTTATTTATCATAATAAATCAAATTTATCCTTTTGAGAAATACGTTTAGCTGAAGTATGAAAAGAAAGAGATAAAACAGCAAATGGTTAAATTTATGTCTGTAATAAAAAACATTACGTTGTTAAAAATTTTAATTCAACGCTAAGAAAACTTTTGTTCTAACATACCCCACCAAATTTGAATTGAGTTTTCTATGTAACTAGAAAAGCAAAAAATATTTCTTTGCTTCAAAACAAAAGTTAAACGAACTTTGCACCAAACCATGACTCGTGATGGTGGATAAATTTTTATAATTTAAAAAAAAATCTTGAAAGCCATTTTGTTTTTAACTTAAATAGACTTGGCATGTTTTCATTAGATAAAGAATTTTACGTAGGTTACATCAAATCAAGATGAAAAATAATTGGTAAAATGTCAAAAAACTGCCAAAAATTCAAAATCATACTAGGTCGTTGAAATTCAGTACATAAGTCTAGAAGCACAAAATTAACAACTTTTTATAATATTTTTTTCCGAAATTCGGCCAATTTATTCGTTTTTTTCAATTTTTTCCTTAAAAATGTAATTTTTGACAGATGACGTCAGTTGTAAAACTAACTTACTATACTTCATTTTTGGTTTTATTTGAAGCAAAAATGGGTGCGATAATCAGATCTATGCTAAAACCGAGGTTAAAAAAATTTCCATATGGTGCGGACTTAAACGGTCACACTGTACATATATATATATATATATATATATATATATATATATATATATATATATATATATATATATATATTTAAATTAATTAAAATGTTAAATAAATGTATGAAATATTGGTTGAGCTGATCGGCCTATTTCCACAGTTTTTGCTTTTATAGCGCAACAGTTTACGGCACAACATGCGCAATCAACCACTGCGCAACCACGAAAAAGTTAATATATATATATATATATATATATATATATATATATATATATATATATACAGGGTGTCCGGTGAGGAACTGCACAAACTGAAATGGTACGTTCCTTGGGTCAATTTAAGTAAACATAGGTCTGATTCGCAAGTGCGAATACAAGCGTTTAAAGTTTATAAAAGATCACACATTATTGAAAATTAATTTTTATTGAAAACAGAAAATGGAACTACTAAACACATTTTAAACAAAGAAACATAAAAAAATCACTTCAAATGTTCAAAATGACGTCCTTCGGCATTAATACAAAGACGGCTGCGATGTAAAATGGACAGAGTAGCCGCTCGAAGTACCTGGTGGTTGTTCCGTATTTGTTGACACGCATCCAGAATACGCTGTATTCGTGTATCCCTGGTATTAACTTTCACCTCATATACTAAACTTTTCAAATGACCCCACAAATAAAAATCCAAAGGTGTGAGATCGGGCGATCTCGGTGGCCAAGCATGTGGACCTGCACGCCCAATCCACCTATTAGGGTAAGCAACATTTAGATA